>CAIGQZ010001197.1:609571-635711 GCA_903798205.1 Danio tinwini
GATGGATGGATGGATGGATGGATGGATGGATGGATGGATGGATGGATAGATAGATAGATAGATAGATAGATAGATAGATAGATAGATAGATAGATAGATAGATAGATAGATAGATAGATAGATAGATAGATAGATAGATAGATAGATAGATAGATAAATAGGGGGATGGATAGATGGGCAGATGGATGGACGGACGGACGGACCGACGGACGGAAGGATGGACAGACAGACAGATAGACAGACAGATAGATAGAACACTGATATATTTAAAGGAAATATTTAAATGTTTGCACTAAGTAGTGAGATGCACTTAATCTCACCTTTGTCACACACACACAGTGCTTTTGTCTGTTATGTTTCCATGATTTGTAGCCTGTGGCAAACCCACCCATGTAAAACGTGTATTAGATGGCACCAGCCCTCAGCAGCGTATTGTGGGTGGAGTTAATGCTGTGGAGGGGGAGTGGCCATGGCAGGTCAGCATGCATTTTTCTGGTCAGCTGTATTGCGGAGCTTCAGTCCTCTCTGATGTGTGGCTTATTTCTGCAGCACACTGTTACAGCAAAGAAAGGTGAGAAACATCAAATATATCTATAAACCATTGAATATCAACATTTAATACATTTTGTTAGCATTTTCATACAGCATGTGCATTTTTTGATGTCCTTTAGGTTGGCAGATCCACGTATGTGGATGGCTCATCTGGGCATGCTAAACCAGGGAAGTGCCAAGCATGTGGCCGAGATCCGTCGAATTGTGGTCCATGAGTACTACAATGCAAGAAATTTTGACTATGACATTGCCCTCTTGCAGTTGAAGAAGGTCTGGCCCAGCGGCCTGGAACAATATATCCAGCCTGTCTGCCTGCCGGCCCCTTCCCAAACCTTTACTGAGGGACACCGCTGCTGGGTGACTGGCTGGGGTTATCGTTCTGAACAGGGTAACAAGCTCAAAATCAATGAGAAACGATGTGCTCCGCTGTTTATTAGTTTTGTAGTGTGTTCAAATTCAGTAAAACATACAGTATGAACAGTACTATTAAGAAATGTCATTTTTACATTTTATGTACAATAATAGCAGGCCCGTAGCCAGCCTGGTAAAAGGGGTAGTCCTTCTTTCTTAAAACGTGGACCTTTTTTGCAGTTATTTACTTTATTTTCTATTTAATTATGAGATTTAAATACTGCATTAATGACATTTTAAGCACTATCTTTAGCTGGATTAGCTTGTCGGATGGTCATCATAACCACACTTTGCGTTGTACCAAAATATTTCCTAAAGATTAGAATAAAGAAAAATGGAGATTTTTTTTGTACAAATGTATTACATCATATATCATTAAAGAAAACATGAAATCTGTTAAAGTTTTAAATTAAAAACTGTACTCTATTGTCATTTATTAGGCAAATAACAAACTGGCCAGCACATTTAACTTTCCTCAGTCAGAATTTGCCATTTGAATATTGATCAATTAAAACAATAATAATAATAATAATAATAATAATAAAAATAATAATAATGGTAATAATAATGTAGAGCTTAATGATTTTTCTAGCCTATCTTGTAAAAAGTACTTTTGAAAATTCATGGATAACAGCAATAGCTTAATTAGTATTAAAATGTTGTCATTTTTTTATTTAGAATAAACATTTATTATAAAATATTTTTCTTTATTTACCAACAATATAGTAGGTCAGTAGTGAAAGATGACTTCACTTATGTCAGATTCTGCTTTGTCTTAAAGCCTTTGATGGGTTATTTTCACAATTTATGATGGTATCGCAGTCAAAATAGGACAAATTAACTCATGTATGGGACAAATTCTGGACCTTTGTCAGTGGGGGGTGGGTCTTTCGGACCAACCAAACCCATCCTGGCTACGGGCCTGAATAATATTTAACTACATTAAATAATAAAGTTTTAAATATATTTTTATAGTTCAAAATGTTTTGTACAGTCTCTTACGCTCACTGAAGCACACTAGTGCATTTATTTGATCAAACACACAATAAAAGCAGAAGTATTAAATTTTAAAGTATTAAAGCAGTAAATTTAAAAAAACGTAAAAACAAATGTAATTACAATAAATCCACTAATAACATTTATTAATAATTAATTACATTTCTTAATATTTCTTAAGTAAATACTATGCTCAGCAATTGATGCAGTAAAAACATTTGATGGATCAGTTAAATTAAAATGTAACAGTTCTAGCTCACAATGGCTGCAATTATTTGACCGAATATGCAGTAATTAATAAACAATTCATACATATTTTAGTTTACAATCATAAAACTATTAGTATTATTATTACTAGTATATTTATAGTTTATAATAGTATTCTGTGGAAAAATGTTTTCAGCAATTCCTTAACTGATCATTCAAAAGAACAACATTTATCTAAAATAGTTTTTTTTTGTAGCTTTACAATGGCTTTACTGTCATTTCTGGTCACTTTATTGCATTTTTGGTTAATAAAAGTAGGGCTGGGCAATAATTCGATAACAATAATTATCACAATATATTTTTTCGATAAAACAATAATGATAATTTGATATTTATACACTATGCATAACGCTGCGCTGGCATTTTTTCTATATTTTTTTCTGATGTTGAACAACAATATACAGTAACTCGTAGGGTAATGTCTTTGGTTGTTGAAAACTTTAACAGTAATGCAGAAAAATTACTAAGTTTTTCTTTTGTTTATTATTTTCTTATTTATATTGTCAGACAGTTAAACGATTTCACAAAATGTGTTAAAACAGCTGCACAAATTAATTGGCATGCTGAAAATCCTTTAAAATTGATAGATATAAAGATTTGACATTTATCGTGATAATTATCTATATCGACTGATGTGAAAAAAAATTTATCGTGATCATTTCTCACAATATCACCCAGCCCTAAATAAAAGCATTGTTTTTTGTTCAATCTTACTGCAAAATTTTAAATGATAGTGTTTTTCTTGCTCAAATGTTGAGTAAATCTTTTTACAATTAAATAGCTTATTTGTCCTCTGTTTATACAGATAAGGTACTACCCACAGTTTTGCAGAAGGCGGAAGTTAATGTTTTAAGTCAGAGTGAATGCAAGAGAAGTTACGGCCCCGTGTCGCCCCGCATGCTGTGCGCTGGTGTGCCCTCAGGAGAACAGGATGCCTGCCGGGTGAGAGGAGATAATGGGCACTGGACTGGCTCCTGCTTTATGAACCAAACATAGGCTTAGGATCTCATTTCAGACCATTATTAAAAGTCTAACCTTCCTCATTGTTCAAAGTGAGCCGACTCTGGAATTTCACATAACCCATTTGTGTTTGCAGGGGGATTCGGGCGGTCCTCTGTCTTGTCAAGCACAGACGGGCAGCCGCTGGTTTCTGACTGGTATTGTGAGTTGGGGTTCTGGCTGTGGCAGGCCATACCTTCCCGGAGTTTACACCAGAGTAGCCAAGTTCATAGACTGGATACAAAGACATATTCAGGATGAAAACTCATGAAAAACAGCCAAGTAAATCCAGCTCATAATAAATCTTGCTAAATATTCTCACTCAAAACCAGCCATTTTCATCTTAAAACTGTTCCACAGCAAGTAAATTTGTTACATGTGCTAACCACCGTGTCGCCTGAAAATTAATGCAGCGTATTTAAAAAAAAAAGAAAATGTACTAAAGTTAACACAAAAAGTACTAGTGAATGACGACTTCAAGGATGTTTTGTAAAATGGCCGCTAAACTGGACATCAAGACTTCAATTCCAAACCTTTGACTTTCAGGCTGAATGTTCAATGCTGAACATAAACAAACAGTAAAACTGGTTTTGTATCTCCTTGTCAAAGACAGCTGCATAAATTAATGGTGAGATATCGACTTAGGTAATCAGCTGCCCTTGGCTTGCCTTTGTATTGTTGCCATTTTATTTTGTTAGCGAAAAGATAAATTTGATGTCAGGCTGCATAATGGACATTGGTTATGCTTGTGTAAAAAGCACATAGCCTACAAACTAGATGAGTGAAGTTTGATGTTGGTTTGATAAAGTCATGAATTAGCCTGTTACGTCTGTGTTTTCCCATTTGGTGTCACATTGTTTTAAACTTGAATTAGCATGGTGCTAGCATGTCTTTTGTAATAATTACTAGCATGTTTCATAATGAATGTATGAATATGTAGCATGCACTGACTGTTAACACATTTCTTGTATGAATTAGC
The DNA here is from genome assembly GCA_903798205.1 of Danio tinwini. NCBI lineage: Eukaryota > Metazoa > Chordata > Actinopteri > Cypriniformes > Danionidae > Danio > Danio tinwini. The sequence continues at coordinate 613,776 of CAIGQZ010001197.1, forward strand.
ATGTGGCTAGCATATTAATAATATGCCTTCTTGCAAAGAAATGTCATGCCGATTGTTCTGTATTTTTCTGTATTCATTTAGCAAGGTAGCTGTAGGTAGGCTAAAGACCCTAAATAATTATAAAGGCCATTATTCGTGTTTATATATTGTACAAGCAAAAAAAAATTCTCGGCTTTTTTACGTAGTTAACGAGATACTGCGATTTTAAAATAGGCTATAGGGATACCGTCCCAGTGCAACCCAGGAATCGTTGACTAATCAACAGTGTTCCGCACACGGGATAAATTGGGTCCGCTTTGTTCCCAGGTTGCACGCCTCGCTGGCCCGTAACGTGAGACACGGGGGAAACAACGGGGAAATATTTCATCCTCGGAGACTCTTCTTAAACAAATATCTTAGCTATGCGCTTTTTGTTTTTCATCCCCAGCAGACGGACCGCTATAATGACGCATTCTCCGCCGCGATTAATTTAATGGCGCTCTAATCATGTAACATCAGACTGCCCATTGTGGCCATGGCACACGCACACCACGGGAGAAGTTTGCCCACAATTTCTGTCGCACGGATGGCTGTGTGGATTGTACCTGCTCATAGTGCTCCCATTGTGCCGCGGTGCATTCTGGGTACCTGCAGCACCTGTTCACGGAGGGACACGGAGAGTGAATGCTCGCAGCGCCAGACCCGCTCAGGTCGGGTTTCTCCGGGATCGCACTACGTCTCCGGGCTGATTTCTCTGCCCGAGGTATTGTTCTGTATCGCTGCATCGGAGCCATAAGAGAGCGGGCCATGAGGACTTTTCCCAAAAATAGAAGCTGCGAAGTCTACAGCGTGTCTGGTTCAGGAGTCTGCGCCCCCGCTGGTGCACCTGCACAGGTAGGAGATCTAGACCCTCCATCAGCACCGCGACTACAGCGATTCAACGCGCTCATGATGCTTTCTTGCACCTCTGGCTTCTTATTTTTATTCACACTTTATTCAGATAATTTTATATTTGCTTACAAATAATTATCTTGTTTGAAGGCGAAACTTTGAGATCTATCAGTGTTTTTAGTGCTTTGTCTCAAATGTTGGGATATTCCTTAATAATCTATCTGGAATACACACATACGGTAATCGTGCTTGCATATAATTACACTGTTTTAATTACTATTTTGGTATTGGAATTTGTAGTAAGTTATTGTTAAATGCAAAGTTCTGCTGTTAAAACTTACTTTTTTGTTAATAGAAAAACATGCTAATTTTAAATTACATCAAAAATAGAAGTTGTTTAATTTAATTGAATGTTCTAGGAAGACATTTTAACATTCATTGTATTTTATATATATATATTTTTTACATATTTTTTATTTTAAGATCTAAGATCTTGAAGAAACGTTAAAGGTTATTGAAATTATTAAATGTAAAATAAGAATTTAGTCCTGCTAAAAATTTTCAAAATAAGGTAATTTTCATCACCACCTCATTTTAGTGCTTATTTTAACTTAATTGGAAACACATTTAAAGTGCAAAAAGTATTATAAGTTAGTCACTCAGGTGGTGCGAATTATTTTTAGCTTACAGTGCTCAGCATAATTGAGTGCACCCCATATAAAAAATTAATATTTTTATCCATTTCTCAGTGATGTATTTTGGTGCATTTAAACAAAACAGATTAAACAGATATATTTATTAAAGTAATATTTTAGTCACCAAACATATTTAGAAATTGAAAGATAATACAATTAAATTCAAGCAAAATGTTGCAAAAAAAAAATTACAACCTACAAAATTTCCACAATTTTTTTATTTTTTTTTACTTTCTTAATTTTTCCTCATTTTTAATTTTGTGTTTTTCTAAAACATAAATTTGCCTGTAGTAGTTTTTGGACCGTTATTGTAAGTTTTTTTTTTGTGAGATTAGCTTCAGATTTGGCTTCAGTTTTGACTAATCACATGTATATGCACAAATTTAATATTGTATAGCTTTCTATTAAAAAGATGAATTTAAAAGATAGATTTGTGCAGGGTGTCCTTATATATGCTGAGCACTGTATATATTTTGTGAGAATATTCTTGTCCTGTTAGCAATAATTAAATATAAATTGCATTTTTTCAGAATATAATCTTCACTTGATTATATATTGGATCTTAAAGACATCTTTAGTAACATTAATATACATGTAACCTTGTAAAATAAAAAAAAAAATAAATAATCTATATCACTCTAAAAATATCTGAATGATAATATGAAACAAAAATTAAGGTGTGCAGATTTTTTGTAATAGAAAAAAAACCTAGTTGGGTTCCCCACAAACTTTCAAAGAACACTTTAAATTACATTAAAAGTGTGTCCGCAAGGTCTTAAAACGTATTAATATATTCTGTTTTACAAGGTACTGAATTTTGTCTCGGTTTTGGTATAGCTGTATACTAAAGTTTGCCTGGTTCCGCTTGGCCCTTGAAACAGAGTGTGTAGGGGAAGAGATTCAAAATTTACCCCTAAGAAATGGGACAGCACTACAACACCTGCACACATCATCATACTGTATGTCTCTTGCTTAATATGAGGTCGACGATTAAGACTGCTGTAGTTATTCCAGTTGCATTATTTTTTGGTGTTTATCTTCATGAAATCACTGAAGGCATATATCATGATGTTATCGTAACAATATAATGTGGCAATAAGATCGCAACTGTACAGTCCATTTACACCATGATGGCCATATTCATCTATGTAAACACATGAAAACAACATTAACATTATACCAGCCACTGTAAAAAGGTCATTCACAGCCACTAGACTTTTCTGACAGGGTATTCGAGTGTCATCGAGTGACAGATGTGAAAGTATGTTGTAGGACTGCTATACAGGAGTTATTATTATGGATTATATATAGCAAAATTTAGCAGTTTTTATTTTAGAATTTTTTAAAAAAGCAAAACGTTAAAATAAACACAGTTATGAATGTATTAAAAAACATATGCTTGCTTGTCATAAAAATTTGTAATAATGACAAAAAATACTAATTTGTGCAGCTCGTTACTTCCAGGTGCAGCCATGCTGCCGTTGTAGTTCTGGGAAAATTTCGTACCCTTTGGTTTCAAGTGTGGTCCTGGGAAATCTCAGTTTCAAGGGGTATCTAGCCCTTCCCCTTAGCTCTACGCCTTCTAGCTAAAGAGAATTGGTACATCCCTACCCCTTCACGTAAAAGCTCAAAATGAGGGGTAAGGGGAAGGGCTAAGGGGTAGAATTGGGATGGGGCCCAAATGTTGCCAATGTTACCGGTTGAAACCTAAAGTGGCAATGATAGTCCTAAAATGTATGAAATTAGTCTTTTAAAAGGTCTTAAAAAGTGTTGAATTTCACTGTTAAAGAACTATTCTTTAGATAAACATTCTATAAATCGAAAAGACATTCTGTTACCTTTTTCCACCTTTTGTAGAATGGAAAGATTAAGGGTTCTTTGTGGAACCATCAACCCCAATTAAGAGTGTTGTCCTTTGAAAGATACTTTGTGCAATCAAAAAAGTTTCTCACCGCAAAATCACCCATTTGTAATCATTATATTTTAAGACTATAAAACCTTCCAGTTTTTAATTGGTTAAACTGACATGTTATTTACTCTATATTACAACACTCCTCACTCTTCCCTATTCGAAAACACAAAAGCTATTTTAAACTTATTTCAGCTGCAAGAATGAACTTAAACCTTTTCGTTTGACCACCAGGTTGCCTGCGTCTAAACGTTGGTTCAGATAGTCTCATGAATGAGCTTGTCAAAAATGGAGTGCTGACACCGCTGAGAGGGGCCGTGGGAAAGCAGACCCTCAAATTACGCTTTGTGCAACTCCGCAGGGGAATCCCACCAGGATATCCTAGTTCCGCGACCCCTTCCTCCTGATGAAAAGATGTTTAGAATGATGTGGGGGGAAGCCAATTAAATACCACACATAGGTTGTTGTAGGGTGACAGAAAGGTCGCGATAGTGATCATGACTTGTTTCGGCTCATATAGTGTGGTTTGTCATTAAGGCTACTTTTCTCCTTTTGCGTTTAGGAGGAATTTGTGACGAAGCCCATCCAGACGTTAAGCCCATCCGCCAGTGAGTCTACCGTCAAGAGCCCGGTGGGCAAGAGAGTGGATTGCGGGGCATGGAGTAAGTGGGCGCTGAGAGCTTCCCCCCTCCTGCCTCTCTCGGCTGCCATTGCACTGACTCTCCATTTTCTTGCATGTAAGTTAAGACCCTCTGCTGTAGAGGAATGCTGAGATTATGATCTGCTATGTTTTAGTATAGCTAGTCAAGCCTCTCATCCTTTTGGCCATCCAGAGAGACTCTTCAAAGAGAACGTGAAATGTTCTTGTTTTGTTTCGCTTGATGAGCTACACATACACAGTGAGCTTATGAAGATATTTTCCTTTATTAATGTGATTTACAGTGATCCCGAAAGGATATTTGTATGCAAAATATTGTAAACATATTATATGATATGAGCTGTTAAATCAAGTTACAACAAAATGAACTTCAGAAACCTTCAGAATCAACCATGAGTCATTTTGGAGTTACTGATGATAACTAATTGATCCTGAAATGATTCATAGTAGATATATGGTGGATTTAATGTTTGTGATACTTGTTAATTAATGCTTAGTTGTGCTGCTAAATTGTTTTTTTTTTTTTTGGCCTTTCCTGATAAATGAAGAAAAAAAAGGCATTAATTTGAAATGAAAATGTTCATTAGATTTTTTTCAGCATTGTAAAAATAGATTGCTACAAGATGTTTAACAATAAAATATCACTTTAGATTTCAGACTTCAAATTTCACATTTAATTCAGTGTGTTGTCTGTAAAAAAAAGCTTTTTTAGCTGTTAAATATTTAGTTGATTCAATTTAACTTGTGACCTAGGGCTGGGCGATTTGGCCTAAAAATTTAAATCTGGATTAATTGAACGTTTTAACTCGATTACGATTAATTAACGATTATTTTATTTATTTATTTTTTGCCCTCACAGTTCACGGACAAGTTTTGTACAGAAAATATGCTCACATATCACAAGTGAGAGATTTATGAATGAAGGGTGGCACAGCTTCCAATCATCGTCAAAGTAGTGCAAATGTGCGACGTGTAGTTACATTTTTTGAGAGGTACACGCGTATGCAACTGCACAAAGGCTGAACCGGACCATACCCGTGCGTTCGGCGTAGAAGTATAAAGTAGCCTTAACAAAGTGGGGGTCACATAACTCCACACGCGGTAGGGAAAGTAATTGAAAAATATTGACCTGAAAAAATTGTATCGATTATAGATTCTGAATGTCGATTTTGATTACTTTACAATTAATTGTTCAGGCCTATTGTGCTTCTTGATAAAGCAGAGAAAAACCAATGGAAAGATAGTGAGTGAAATATATTTTCAAGTCATCTCAGTTTACATCAGCCAACCTGACTAAAAAATTAAGTTAAACTTTGTAATTCATAAAACAATTAGTCGGACATAGTTATTTTGTAAAATAGTGCTAAAACATTTGTTTTCATTCACTTTATCATGTAATCCTCACACTGTAAAATTATATAATCAATTAGTCCTGACAGCATGTGTTTTTATTTCATTGTAACTTATTTAACTTAGTTAATCATGTTCTAACTTAATTTTATAAGTTACACAAGCGGTTTTAAATCAGTTTAACGTAAGATAAGTTCAATGGACTCAAACTGTTAATTTGATTCAGCTTAAAAATGTAAGGCAACCGGGATTTTCTTTTACAGTGCACAGTATTGGTTTCTGTATTGTATTATCATTAGTGAAATAGTTTCTACCAGTATGTTGTGTGTGTTTGTGTTTGTGTAAATACTTAATCAACATTTTAAAGCCTTTTAAAGCAGCACTTCTTTTTTATTTTACAGTCCAGTTCCACATTTACATGACGTACTTATTATATTAATTACTGTAACTACACTTTAAAAAATATATAAACAATTAGTTATGACAACACATGTTTTTATTTCATTGTAACTTATTAAACTGAGTTACTAATGTTCTAACTTAATTTTTTAAGTTGCACAAGCTGTTTTAAGCCAGTTTAACATAATTCAATGGACTCAAAGGGTTAATTTGATTCAGCTTAATATTTAAGGCAACCTGAATTTTTTTACAGTGTAGGTATTAACTTAGGTAATCACTAGGTTATAACACGGTAGTTACCTTATAAATTGGTAATTCTTAGATAAGTACTATGTAAACTGGGGCTGGGCCGATGAATTATATTATATCGAATCGCAAAAATATTTATGTCAATAACAATGATAAGCTACTTAATATTGATCTACGAGCCAATCACACAGCAAAAATGTGCAACAATAGGAATCTAAAAGTGTTTTGATATTAAAGATGTACCGAATTTTCAGCCACCGAAAATGTATCGCTCTAAAATATGTTATGGCATTTAATGAAATCTCACATTTTTATTAATTTTAATTTCTAATTGGGGTAATCTTTTAAATCTGGAAGCATTAACGACTTATATCAAATTATATATCCTTACTTAGGGATGTCCAGGTCTGATCACGTGATTGTAAATCGAGCCCGATCACACGGTTTCAGACTCGATCTGAATTGGAAGTTACCTCCCGGTCAGGACTCGAATACATATGTATATTATATATTCTTATTATTTTTTCACAGATCTATAGTTATGCAGTGGCACAGAGTTAGACCTCTTTCTTGACTTCACACAGAAGCAGCAACGCATCAGGCATGACATCACTTTGTTGCAGAGTAAAACACGGAAGCAGCTTGAAGTGGAAAGCGCGAGTATGTCTACGGTCTGGAGCTATTATAAAGTTGATGCCGACAACATTGCCATATCAAACTGTGAGATATGTAAACTTTGGATTGCCTGACGGGATATTTGTATTTATATGACATTTGTTTATATATTTTTTTTGTTGCACTAAAGTCCAAAAGTGAAGAATTTATGTTTTTTATTACTTGATTGTTCAAGCTACCTCACAGAAGTGCTCTGTTAACAGAGTTGTTGAATATTAAAATAAGGTGAATTGAATAAAGAATAAGGAACATCTTGCATCTGTTTCTTCACTCTTTTTTATTCTATTTTAATGTATTATAAAAGAATCGGATTGGGTTTCGTTATCGGTAGATACGCAAAATCAAATGACTCAGATTCGGACTTGAGGGCAAAAAAACTGATTGAGACATCCCTATCATTATCGTTCAATATGGAAAATAATTATTGAGATTGCATTTTTGCCATACCACCCAGCCCTAATGTAATCCCACCGTAGTTACATATACTTTAAACTAAATAGGAGCCTGTTTTTAAATTGTTCAGTGAGATCTGCTAATTTTCTCTTCATGTGTACATCCTCCTTCCCGCAGCCTCTCCATCGCCCTCAGTGTTCTACCTTGGAGGAAGCATCGAGTTCTCCAACTTCAGCTTCTCTCCAGAGCTGGCAGACCCGTCGTCGGCACAGTTCCGCCTCCAGTCTCAGGCGCTAAGCCATTACGTAAGCATAAACGTACATAACAGTCTCTCTGTGCGACAAGAGCCGGTTTCTCCGTGATCTCTGCGGAATGCGGCCGCTCTCCAGAGACCACTCAAGGAACGATGCTCGCCCCTGGCACTTTCAAACGCAAAGTCCGCCAGAGCCGCAGGTCCAGTGGTGCGCTCGTCCCTCATTGTCATCCTTTTAAATGTAAAGCAGGCTCTGCCGAGTCTTCGGCCGCTCCGTGGCCCTCTTAAATGTAAAGCCAGCTGTAACCAGAGCCCAGCTCGGTGTGAGGCGGTGCGGTGAGACCGGCTCCCAGAGGACTGCAGCTTTTCAGGGCCGAGGACAAGAACGGTGTTTGTGAGAGGGACAGGGCCCAGGCAGGCTGAGTGAGAGGAAGAGCAGTCCTTCAATAAAAACATTGTCTGCGGGCTTCCTCACACACAATCAGATGCTCTGTACCTCTTTGCTGAGAGGCTGCAGCCAGCGGAGAAAAGAAAGGTAGACCAGGGGACAGAGCAGGCCAGGAGAGAGAGAGAGCGAGAGAGCGAAAGTAAGGATTTAGGGCACCAAAAGAGAACTCGGGGAAAGTCTGGGCCAAAACGGCCAGTATCATGGGAATGGTTGGCATTTGTGTCCGCAGATAAATCGAGTAAATCGGCCAAGTGTGGCTTTCCGTTCTGTGCGAAGCTCCAATTAGCCTAACCGTAAACCATGTTTTGGTTGTAATCCTGTTTAATAAGAAGTGAATTCGAATTGTGAGAAGTGACAAGCCTACAAGTGTGCGTCCTTGCTCATAGAAGTTACCGTAAACCCGCTGCCCGCCCCGTTCCATTCGTGACATTGAGCTCCAGACAATGGCGCTGTTGTAGCCCAAAGCTCTTGTTGCTCAAAGCCAATCGCACAAGAACAGCGCTTTTGTGCCAAGGCTGCAGGTCTCGCCTGGGCCACTGATGTCTCACCTTCTTCAGTGATGTCACGCCTCCTGTGGCTCTGATGTCACTGTGATGAAACTGTATAGGCTAGCTGGAAACTTCACGACCTTCGTAGATGTTATCGGTGGTTTGTTTACAACTTTCAAAAATAGATCTGAATGAAAGTAGAATAGAGGCTGATGGTGTTGTTGTTGTAATTTGTTATTTCATGGTGTTTCTGTCATCTCTTCCTTTTGGTTGATGTGCCCTGGATCTAAGTTCTCAGAGTTGTATGATTCTTCACCATGGAGCACGTATTACCAGCACTCAGGAATTATTGCATTTAGGTGAGTCATGAACCCACATTATGCCAATATTCATTTTTTTTAAGACTTAAAACATTTAAAGTTGATTTGCATTTGTTGTCTCATAACTTAAATTATAGGACATTCTAATTGTATTGTAGTAGGTTTAATGCATAGTCAACAATGTCAACCTGCGCATCACTAAAACAACAATTATGATATTTCGCTATGTACTAAAAATCACAGCGATCTCTAAAAACCTGCAAAGAACACTTTTTAAGGGGTGGTCCAGAGTGTATTTTTAAGGCTTGGTTGTGTTTATAAGATTCAAAAAAATGTCTGCTCATGCTTTATTTGTAGAAAATTATGTTATTTTTTCATATATCTGACTTTGATTATATACAGCTACTTAGCTAACATGAAAGCGACTATCATACTTCCTAGTTCCTCTGAAAGCCTGCCCTCAAGAGGCTCTGATTGGTCTGCTAACATAATGTGATGTGATTCGTAGATCGACTTCACATCACCAGGAAGCGCCACGCCTCTGCTGTTGTGTAAATACTGTCAGTTGGTGTAGCTGTTATCAGTTTGAGCCTGAATCAGACAGAAAATAAGGAGGACACAGCTAAACCTCATGTCTGCTCTCTAAAATAAAATCTGACAAGTGTCTTTTACATATATTCGGGTTATATGCATGTGTAAGTAATATGAAACGTTCACATATCTTTTGCAAGTCCATTATTTGAGATGTAAAACGCAGGTAAAGTGACCACATAGAAAGACACTGCAGCGTTCCTTTTTTGAGGAATTTTTAGCCTAATCTAGCACTGGACTGGGAGAGATTCTGGAAGCTGTCCTTTGTCAAATGCTAGCTATATATTTTTAGAATTATAAAATTTTATTGTAAGCACTTCTCTCCTTGTGTCGTGTCTTTTGGTAGCCCAAATTCAAAAACAGAATGAGCTCTGTTGAAATAGCAGTGTTAGGACGGCATGTTAGCTTTCTCTGCTATAACAGTACAGCTCCTCTGGCCGTGCCCCTTCGCTGCGAAGGGTGAATGCGCATATCCTGAAGGGTATATGATCTCAATAACCCGGATATATTTTTTGTAGTCCTAAACATCGTTCACTGTAGGCTTTGCTAAGCTAACTCTGTAAAAGCCAATGTCTCCCTTTGCATTGTAATTTAAGCATATTACCTTCAGATAAATTGTTTATGTTCACACAGCTACATTACACATCAACTACAGTTTAACATATGATATCATTGTGGACGACCCCTTTAACCAATTAGAAATTATATGAAATGAAAAAGTTGTTACTAATTACCCACATTTATTTATATCAGCTATGCATTCCTGCCAAATCTGGCCTCAAAACAAATGTAGAGCTAGTTCAGTAAATCGTCAAGATTAACTTCATGTTCCTTAAAGATAGGTTCTGAGTGTACAGCATGAAAGGCAATGGCCTAAGTACTGAGCCTTGAGGTACACTATATTGGTTTTGTGGTCAATATGATAACAATTTCTTTACCACAACTACCTGAAAATGCTTAGATGAGTACAATTTGATCCATGTCAATGCAATCCAATTAACACCATCATAATGTTCTAGCTATCCAAGAGATTGTTGTGGTCAGTATCATCCAAATACAGTATCAGTAGCACTAATAGAAACCATAATCAGATTATAAGAGCAAGTCCTTTGTAGCCGTTTCATTGCCATGCTAAACCCTGACTGGAATTCACCTGTTGGAGATACAATTTCTTTCCATTTTAAATATAGCTGTGATGTCACTTTTCTAGTATGTTAATAGAACAGGTAGGTTTGAAATTGCTTCATAGTTTACTAAATACTAACTCTGATATGCCAGTCCTGCTCTGCTGTGGTCATTTAAGGTCATCGGCTGTATTCAGTGAACTCACTGCACTGGCTTTCTCTATAGTCTGTCTGCTCTGGCACAGCAATGCTAATAGCCTTTCTTCTATTATTTGGTATCATTTAAGCTTAAAAGAAATCTACAGAACACTGCCTGTTTTAGCCTTAAAAGTTTTTTAGGATGAATTATTTTGGCATTGTTCCAGCTAATGATCTGGGATATGGACAAAGATTTTATCTTGATATTTTGAGGAGATTTTTCTGATAAAAAGTCATCCTCTTCAAATGTTATCACTCAAAATGTTATCAGCTGATAGAAAAGGGCCAGTAGAGGCCTTCTGTGCCTACTGGTAGGCTTAGTAGGCTGTTATCATCCATCCACATGGTTAATCTGCTATACTAATAGAGGCGACTCCAGATTTGTTTTTACATTACTGTGACAATTGGGTTTAGGGTTGGGGTAGGGGTAGGTGTTAATAAAATACAATAAATGGTTAATGTAATAAATAATATAAATAATTCTCGTTAACTTCCAGCCACAGCCGTATGTGATCTATAGCTGATTAACCATGTGGATGGATGATAACAGCCTTCTGAAGGCACCTACTGGCCTATATCTATCAGATGATAACCGCCGATAACTACCATTCAATTGAGTGATAACATTCGAATCGGCTAAAAATTAAACAATATGTTGTTGTGTGTAATTTAGTTTTTTTACTCATTTTGGTTCACCAGTTATGTAATCAACATCACATATGTAGTATCAAGCAATACAAGTAGACAATGAAAATAAATGGTTCAAGTACAGAGCCTTGTGGTACAACTTGTACTGTAGATACACAAACTCATAATGGTCGTTGTGATCCACTGATGTACTGATATTTAGAAAAAACACTCTTGCTTGCTTGATATTACTTAATGCTATTATATTTTATAAATTAGAAAAGTTAAGTTTGTAGACAAACTTTATGGTGGCTTGAGAAAGCCTAGTCTGAAAGTTTGAAGTAGTTTAAATGTTTAAAAAACTGAAGTAGTTTATAAGAAGTTTGAAACAGTTGGCATAGATAAATAACTACATACAGTTGAAGTCAGAATTATTAGCCCCCCTTTGAATTTTTTTCTTTTTTAAATATTTCCCAAATTATGTTTAACAGAGCAAGGAAATGTTCACAGTACATCTGATAATATTTTTTTTTCTGAAAAAGTCTTATTTGTTTTATTTCGGCTAGAATAAAAGCTGTTTTAAATTTTTAAGAACCATTTTAAGGTCAATATTATTAGCCCCTTTAAGCTAACTTTTTTTGCGATTGTCCACAGAACAAACCATCGTTATACAATAACTTGCCTAATTACCCTAACCTGCCTAGTTAACCTAATTAACCTAGTTAAGCCTTTAAATGTCACTTTAAGCTGTATAGAAGTGTCTTGAAAAATATCTAGTCAAATATTACTTACTGTCATCATGGCAAAGATAAAATAAATCAGTTATTAAAGATAAGTTATTAAAACTATTATGTTTAGAAATGTGTTGAAATCTTCTTTCCGTTAAACAGAAATTGGGGAAAAATATAAACAGGGGAGCTAATAATTCAGGGGGGCTAATAATTCTGACTTCAACTCTATATGTTAGCATGTTTCTAGTATGAATCGGCATGTTTCTTGCTAGGTGGTTGCTAGGGTGTACTGAGTGGTTGCTAAGGTGTTGCTAGGAGGTAGCTAGGGGTGTTCTAGGTGCTTGCAATGGTGTTGCTAGCGAGTTCTGAGTGGTTGCTAAGGCGTTGCTTGGCAGTAGCTAGGATGTTCTAGGTCATTGCTAAGGTGTTGCTAGGTGGTTTCTAGGGTGATCTGAGTGATTGCTAGGCAGTTGCTGACATAAATTAGCATGGCTCTAGTATGAGTTATGTTGCTAGCATGTTTCTAGTATAAACTAGCATGTTTTTAGCATGATTTTAGTATGAATTAGAACATTGCTAGTATGATTAGTGTGTTTGTTAGTATATTTCTAGTATGGATTAGTATGTTTGTTAGTATGTTTCTATTATGGATCAGTATATTGTTAGTATGAATTGGTATGTTGTCCAATGTGAAGTCAATGGCAGTTTTTTACAGTGGAAGCCTATGGGACAGTTGCTAGGGTGCTGTAAGTGGTTGCTAGGATGTTGCTAGTAAGTTGAAAGGTCATTAGAGATTGGCAGATTGGTAGTCTGAGTTAAATGAGCCCAACCTCAAGTCTGTATGACAGTCTGGCGCAAAGTTATGTGGTCACAAAGTTTGGTCCAATGTTAAGTCAATGGGACTTTTCCAAATTTTCCTAGACAGTTTACGAAAAACCGTAAGTCAGATCAGTTGAAAAAGATATAGCAACCTGAGTCAGATCAGTTTGGAGGTTTGGGGTTAGTTTAGTTGTTGTAGCTTGAACGGTCTGGTCTCAGAAAAAGACGGAAGAAGAAGTTTATGTAGTATAACAGTGTGTTGGCTTTCTCAAGCCACCATAATAATACAAAACATATAGGGATATTACTTTTTGTTAACAGTAAATTTTTTAAGTACACAGTAAACCTATTAAGCTTTAAGTGCACAGCCTTTTAGAAGTATGAGATGAAGAACTCAAACTAAAACAGTTTTAGGTGTTGTCATCCTGTTAAAAGTCATGTGTCCTGATGACAGTGAAGGAGTGGAAGGTCTTTGTGTGTTCTACTGGAGTAAATTCTCTGCTCCTCCTGCTATTGCTGAGGAACTCCGGAAAGTGAACCCAGCCCGGTTGCAACGGCGTCTACCTGGAACCAACAAGGTCCTTTTTAGCAAGAATGAGGAGCGTTACTACATGGAGAGAGACGAGGACACACTGCGTCTGCTGGGTTAAGAGCTTTTCAAACCTCTGTTTTTGTCATTTTCAGTGTAAAAACATCTTAATGTGTGTGCGTCTATGTATGCAGGTTTGAATCCAGATGACAGTGGCGATGCTGAGGATGAAGATGATGAAGATTCTGATGACAAGGCGGATAAAATAAAGAACCCAAACTCTTTGCAGAGTGGCAAGTGGCAGTTGGGGCTGCAGGGTACAACCATAATACACTGTAAAGCCTGTTGAGTTTACTCACTTGATTTATGAACACTGACTCATTTGAGTTGCCAAACGTTGGTTAAACTAAGTTCTTCTGTATCTTCCATGATACATCGTCTCATGAGCGAAGAAAAGCAAAAATAGGCCACCTGTAGGTAAGGCAATTCAAATGCAGCCATGTCCCATTAATCCTCTGAGTAAACTCTGCATGCAAGTCCCTCAACCAGGCAGGTTTCACAGTGTACTATCACTACCATTCTATCATCAAAGTCTCATTGTTTTGATTGCATTCTTGCTTTTTTTCTGGTAATATATTACTCCCTTCTGCCTAACAGCCATGTCTTTTGACCTGTACGCTAAGTATGGAAACAATCGCACGCTCAGTCTTGTCAGTCCGAAGAAGCCGTATTACCAGTGGAGGCTTCGGGTGCCATCCGGTCATGTTGTGCGACTTGACATCCTCACACTTCAAGGGGCGACACCAGGAAGCTGCTCTGCCAACAAGCTGTCTGCTTATGATTTCCTACTACCACTTCAGAACAAGATCATCGCCAGGTAAATGGTGACACAGCACTAAGCTGAAAAAAACAGACAAACAAAATGCCTATCAAGCTATATGTCTATAGCTAATGCATAGAACAGTACAACAAGAGGGGCTACATTAGCAAAAAGCCAAAACATGCTAACAAAATGTTAACAGTGTATTAAAATGTCTCTATTTTTGTAAAAGGATACAGTTGTGCTATCAATTGGCTAAAACATGTTAACAAGCAGATTCATGTTAGCATTAAGTATAGCAACAATATGTTTATGCTAGCAATATATTACATTAACATTAATAACATGTCAACATACTTAAAACGCTAGCTGTATGCTAATTTGTGCTTATGTAGTCATGTTAAAAATGTTAGAAATGGTCTATTAGCATGAAAGTTCACATTAGCAACATGTTAGTCGTGTGTTAGACATTATAAAAACATGCCAGCAACATTCAAATGTATGCTAATAACATATTAAACATGCTAGAACATGTTAATAGCATATTGATTTGTCACCAATATGCTTCCTGTGGTAAAATTTTAAACATGTTAACAACTTCCTAGAAACATGTTAGCAACATAATAGATCATGCTAGCAATGTTTTTCGTTCTTTTCTTTCTTTCTTTCTTTCTTTCTTTCTTTCTTTCTTTCTTTCTGTCTTTCTGTCTTTCTTTCTTTCTTTCTTTCTTTTCTTTTCTTTCTTTTCTTCTTTCTTTCTTTCTTTCTTTCTTTCTTTCTTTCTTTTCTCCTACTTTCCTACGTTCTTTCTTTCTTTCTTTCTTTCTTTCTTTCTTTCTTTCTTTCTTTCTTTCTTTCTTTCTTTCTTTCTTTCTTTCTTTCTTTATTTTCTTCTTTCTTTCTTTTCTTCTTTCTTTCTTTCTTTCTTTTTTCTTTAGTTTTTTCTTTCATTCTTTTTTGTTTCCTTTCTTTGTTTAGTTCTTTCTTTCTTTCTTTCTTTAGTTTTTTCTTTCATTCTTTCGTTTTTTCTTTCTTTCTTTTTTCCTTCTTTCTTTTTTCCTGTTTTATTTATTTCCTTGTTTCTTTCTTTTCTTTCTTTTTTTCTTTCTTTCATTTTTCTTTCTTTCTTTCTTTTATTTCTTTTTTCTTTTTCTTTTTTCTTTCTTTCTTTTTTTCTTTTGCTATCATATTTTTGTTGTGTCGTTGTCATATCAATAAGCCTAAATATTATCTCTCTTCTTCCCAGATGGTGTGGTCTGCCAATATCAGGAACGTCACCTGTAATGAAGCTTACATCATCTGGGAATGTCATGCTTGTGACGTTTTCTTTCAGTCGTCAGAGGCAAGGAGCCATCTTCAAAGCTTATTTCCAGGCTATACCCAAAACCGGTGTGTGAATTTGTTCTAGCATTTAATAATTTCAGTAAGTTTTCCACTCAGATGTCAGAATTTCCTTGGCGGTGTCACCATTGCTTTTTCTACAGAGTGTGGCGGTTTCCTCACTGCATGGAACGGCACCGTGACGTCCCCTTATTACCCCGCCTACTACCCTCCAAATGTGGACTGTAACTGGAAAATCAGGGTGAGCTAAGGCTAAAGGCTTTCCCATGCATCCCATGAGTCTCTTCCTCAGTGTTAGCATGGATGCCCTATGATCCCCATTCAGAGGCCTGGGATGCTCCCTCTTTGAGACAAGGAGCGCAGGGTGGCTGCTGCTTTGTGTGAGAGTGCGTCTGTTGAGAGTCTGGTTTCTCTTTTAGGCTCCGTTGCCAGGATACCTTCTCTCCATCACCATTGTGATGCTCGACATTCAGGATTCACCCGCCTCGAGCACCTGTGAAAAAGACTGGCTGGAAATAGGTGGCGTCAAGTGAGTGTCATGTCTTTCATGTGCTGATTACTGGAAGTTTTTGTTTAGACTTATGCGTTTGAGCTGGAAATCTATTAGCACTGGGTTTATATCTGAATCAGAATCAGAAAGAGCTTTATTGCCAGGTATGTTCACACATACAAGGAATTTATTTTCGTGACAGCTTCTACAGTGCAACAGAATTACAGAGACAGGACAAAAAAACAGATAATAAATATATTTTAAAAATAGAAGTAGTGAATGCAAATATACAAATTAACAAGTGTATGTACAGCTATATTACTATATACAGCGTTATATGTGCAGCTGTTATGTGTAATAAATAATATAAGTATATTTGTGTGAATGT
The DNA here is from genome assembly GCA_903798205.1 of Danio tinwini. Classification (NCBI taxonomy): domain Eukaryota; kingdom Metazoa; phylum Chordata; class Actinopteri; order Cypriniformes; family Danionidae; genus Danio; species Danio tinwini. Next base: position 630,141 of record CAIGQZ010001197.1, read on the forward strand.
CTATTGTCTGAATATGAGTCAAAGACGAGATTTTCTATTTGGTGTCTGTATCAATTATAATTCAGGGTTCCACAGGGTCATGGTATTTCTAGAATATCATAGAATAATTTTATATGGTCTATTTCAATCATTGAAAGTCAGGGAATTTTGTCCAAGTCATGCAATATCAGGGATATTTGTTTATTGTTTTATTTATCAATACCATATTTTTTAGATTTCTCTGTTTATTGCTTATTGTTATGCTTAGGCTGTTAAATAACAGAAAAAAGCTAAATGTAAAGTTTGTAAAACTACTACTGTCACTCTGTCAAATATGGGGGATAGAGCACTTCTCAGCCATGTAAAACAGTAGGTACCATTAACTATGCATTGCTAAGAACTTGAGGTAAATTATCCATTGTTGTTCTTATAGCGGCTAATGAAGGCATGCAAAATGATATTCAAGCTAAAAACCATGTTGAATTATATATTATATAATTATATTATTATATAAACACAACAGCGGCCTTTTATTACATTCGTTAGATTGGAACGAATTTCTGCTTTTTAGCAAGTAAAGTCAGTGAATTTGATATCTGGCTAAAAGTGGGAAAGGTGTGTTAAAGTGATTTAGAAAAGTTCAGTGTCAAAATAAGGATAAAATAATATTTTTTACTATTTCAATATTATTCAAACTGCTTTTAATGACCCTCAATGGTCCAGTGGTACAGTACGGTACGGTACAGGTCGGTACGAGTCACCTTTATCAGGCTTGCGTTTCCACTGCCAAAACGGTACCAATGGTCAGTGCAAACCTTTCATCCGTATCTTTAATCTTCACCAGCACATGTAACCTCTTTTAGAAAGTAATTCCATCATTCTGAGTTCATAATAGTCCAAAAGGTGATGGTAATAGTTAAACATGGCAGTTTGGTTATCTTTTAGGTTGCTGAAAGAATCATTTGCTCTTTAGTTTTTTCGGGTTTCTCCTTTGTTTTTTCGCACTTCACCCTGGCGGTTGTCATTTCTAAAAAGATCGGATGTCAGAAGCACTTCAATAATCATGCGCACTTTATTATCATCAGCTCAAGAAGTCCTTATTTCAAATATAGATGTGCATGCGAGCGATTGCGAGAAAGCGAAACTGGTCACGCTTTTAGACTGCCTTGTAAACAACTACGATGCACAGGGTAGATTCTGCTCACCTTCTTTTAAAAGGGTACCCAAAAAGTGGTACGGTACGGTTTGCTTTTTGGTACCTTTTGACAGTGGAATCGGCCAAAAAAAAGCGTACCGAATCGAACCATACCACAACAGGCTATAATACATCAAAATGATAAATGTTATGTTGGGAAGAAGAAAATTATCAAAATATCCTTATAAAAAATAAAGTACACACAGTGACTACAGAATAATCAGTTATTCATGTTTTAATGCTTCACTGTTGTCTCTCCTACATATTTATAAAAAAAAAAATTCTTCATTATGAAAGTTGAAGCACAGAACACATTCAATCATTTTACACTATCCCTGCAAAACTATGCTTATTTATTAAACATCAGTGTTTAAATAAAGCCATCACTGGACATCACTTTTCTACTACTACATTTTTACAGACTCTGTAACCCGATTGGGGACAGCAGCAGAAAAAGGATCTATTCTTCACCCGTCCTGCTACACTTTCATTCGGATGAGTCCTTGACCCATAAAGGGTTTTACCTGATTTACAGAGCTTTTTCACCTGAAAGTGGTGAGTATTTTATATTTGGTCACACTTTATCTTTATGTACAATTCACACTATTAACAAAGCATTAACTAAGAATTTTAGCACAGTTAGCTACTAATTAGCTGCTTATTAATAGTTAGTAATGTAGTAGTTGGGTTTAGGTATTGTATAGCATTAAGGATGTGAAAAATATCATATTTTATAAATGTTAATAAACAGTTAATATCTTAATAATAGGCAGGTAATAATTATATATATTGTTTTCTTTTTTTGTTGTGTGTGTTTTGCTTTCGTTACTGCTTTATGGTGTTTCAGAAATATTAGATTTGTTATTAGTTAGTCCTGCTTAACAATCACATGGTTATTTTTAGGACCACACCTAAAGATACAAAAAGAGATTGGGTTTTATGACCCAAAACAAGGCTGTGTGCTGTGCCAATGGTATTTGCACACACATTTTTAGCAACTCATGAAAATTTAAAAAAAATGTTTGAGCAGATATGAACAAAGATTTGCTGCTGCAAGCAGATTTCCAATGCATATAAAAAGCACTTATTTACATTTACATTTAGTCATTTAGCAGACACGTTTGTCCAAAGCGACTTGAGAAGGCGTTCGGTGATTCACCAAAAAGTGACAATGCACACAAAAAGTGCTAGTTATACAAAGCAACCGCTATTAAAGTTAAGGGCTAGACATTTTTGTTTGTTTGTTTTTTTAGGTTTCTTTTTTATTATTATTACTTTATTTTTATTGAGAACGTTTTAAAATAAACAAATACAAAAATAAAAAGTAAATAAAAGACACAACATTGGGGTGGGGGGGGTTACTTCCAGATTCAATGCATTCAACTGTTGTTAACATTGCAATAGTAAATCAGTTTTTTTCCAATGTTTTAGAAAAAAGTAATTTTTAAGTCTCAAAATAAATGTAAATTCTTCCATATTGTTTTTTTCTTCACAATTTCTATCCAATCACCAATAGAGGGGGTGTCATGCTTATACCAGTATCTGATAATACTCTTCTTGCTTGTCACACTTAATATATTTGCAAGGTAAACATCCTCCTTCACTACCACCTCTTCATAATTTCCAAGATAATTTGTAATAAATTGTTTTGGTATATGGTATCCTAAGATCTTTTCCATTTCCGATAAAACCTTATTTCAAAAAGGTAATATTTTTGCACAAGTCCAGAAAATATGGAGATGATCTACATCAACCTTCCCACATATTCTCCAGTAGGTGTGAGGTGTGGACAATTGTTTGCTTTTTTTAAATTTTGGGTGTAATGAAAAAACATACTAGATTTTTCCATGCAAATTCTTTCCAGCTCCGCAAACTGGTCATTGTACAGTATGTTGTATCTTACAGGCAGAACGCCATTTTTCAATTGGAATTTCTTCCTCTAATTTTCTTTCCCATTTCTGCCTAATAAACAATTTTTTGTATAAGAATCTAGAATTAGTTTTATTTATTAATTAAAATCTGAAATGTCCTTTGCTTTATATTTCCTTTCAAAGTACAATTCACAGGGAGTACAGGGAGTGCAGAATTATTAGGCAAATGAGTATGAGTTTGACCACATCATCCTCTTTATGCATGTTGTCTTACTCCAAGCTGTATAGGCTCGAAAGCCTACTACCAATTAAGCATATTAGGTGATGTGCATCTCTGTAATGAGAAGGGGTGTGGTCTAATTACATTAACACCCTATATCAGGTGTGCATAATTATTAGGCAACTTCCTTTCCTTTGGCAAAATGGGTCAAAAGAAGGACTTGACAGGCTCCGACAAGTCAAAAATAGTGAGATATCTTGCAGAGGGATGCAGCCCTCTTAAAATGACCAAGCTTCTGAAGCGTGATCATCGAACAATCAAGCGTTTCATTCAAAATAGTCAACAGGGTCACAAGAAGCGTGTGGAAAAAGCAAGGCGCAAAATAACTGCCCATGAACTGAGAAAAGTCAAGCGTGCAGCTGCCAAGATGCCACTTGCCACTAGTTTTGCCATATTTCAGAGCTGCAACATCACTGAGTGCCCAAAAGCACAAGGTGTGCAATACTCAGAGACATGGCCAAGGTAAGAAAGGCTGAAAAACGACCACCACTGAACAAGACACACAAGCTGAAACGTCAAGACTAGGCCAAGAAATATCTCAAGACTGATTTTTCTAAGGTTTTATGGACTGATGAACTGAGAGTGAGTCTTGATGGGCCAGATCAGGGATGGGCAAACTCAGTCCTGGAGGACCCGTGTCCTGCACAGTTTAGCTCCAACTCTGATCAAACACACCTGCTTATAGATAATTTGTGATCTTGGAGACACTCCAAGTTGCAGGTGAAAATTCCAAGTCAACAGCATCTTTAGAAATGTGTTTTCCGAAAAAAAATGGTGATGTGTTCAATACTTATTTCCCCCACTGTACATAAAAACCAAAAATGGACACTTATGACTGGCTTTATGGTCCAAGGTCACTTTTCCTATTCAAATTCTAAATGGATCAGACATTATTAAGGAAGAAAACAGAAAATACACACCCCAGTAAGTGACGATTGTGCTTATTTTCCAATATTAGCATGTCCAAGGCAATTTCGATGTGGCGATGGCAAGTGTATCCCTCTGAGAAAAGTATGTGATGGAGATAAAGACTGTTCTGATGGACGAGATGAGGCCAAATGCAGTAAGCTTCATTACCTTAAAATTTTCTTCTGCCATTCTTTGTTGTCGTCTTAATCCCTGGTGTTGCTGTACTGTCAGACACGTGTAAACCAGGAGACGTTTACTGTAACGGTCAGTGCAGACCACACAACCACTGCAACATTGCATGTGGAGACAGCAGTGAAGAGACTAACTGTGGTAAGAGCGTCCTTTATTAGTACACATGAAGTTGTTTTTTTCTCTGCATTCATTAATTCTCAGAGATGCATATTTTTATTGCTACAGATGTATGGAGAGCGTTTGTGGTAAGATCTGCCTGTGTTTTGGTGTGCAGTTGTGCATTTGTGTGTGTTTCAATTATGAGTTTGAATCTCGTTGCGTTCACTTTTTAGGAGGTAAATGCTACCATATGTGCCCAAACAAAATCTGCCTCCAGAAAGCCTCGGTGTGTGATGGAATCGTGGACTGCAAAGATCGCAGCGATGAACTCAACTGCACACGAGCATGTGAGTTTTGGTCTGATTTGTCATATTTTGTTGTTTATGGGAAAAAAATACTTTTTAATCATGGTATGGTTTTATATATTACATTTAATTAAGATGCTAAGATGAGGTTGTTAAATGTATTGTGGTGTTTATTCAGAGAAATGGATGAGGCTGTGGTGAAACAGAAAAGTTACACTGAATAAAAAAATCAAGCAGATATCAAGCAGAAACTGTGTACTTCACTAGTAACATTAATCACAATTATTCACATTTTCTGTTAATTAATTAATTAATTATTTGTTAATTTACTTATTTCATAATTCATTTATTTATTTATTTGTATATTTATTTATTATTTATTTATTATTTATATTGGTAACACTTTATTTTGATGGTAACCCCAACCTAACAGTCTACTTATAATCTAATGAGACTTAGTTGACATGTAGATGCAGTGTAATTTAATTTCAGCAAATGGACAAAAGAAAGTGTGACCTGTTTATTTATTTTATTTTATTTTATTTTATAAAAAAAAAATTTGGCTTAGTCCCTTAATTAATAAGGAGTTGCCAAAGTGGAATGAGTCACCAACCTATCCAGCATATGTTTTACGCAGCGGATGCCCTTTCAACCACAACCCATCACTGGGAAAATTTTATTTTATTTTATTTTATTTATATTTTATTTTATTTTATTTTATTTTATTTTATTTTATTTTAT
>CAIGQZ010001197.1:650711-700754 GCA_903798205.1 Danio tinwini
ATATTCTTGATATTGTGAAGAGTATTTAGATTTTTAAATGCCCTTCTAAGCAAATTGGTTGTTTTAATAACCATTATTGGGTGTTGATATTGTTATTAAATTGACTATCATAAATGGTTCTTGGAGACCAACAAAATAAAAGCTTGAGGATCTTTTTTGAGGATCTAAAATAAAGATTTATATGGAACCTAATAATGTTTTGGATTAGCATAATGGCAAATACATTTTTTTAAATTTCATATTTAATTCCTGCAAGTTCTTCATCCTATTTACAAAGCAGTACAGAAAATAAGGAAGAACCAGAAAGTTCTTAGTTTTTAAAAGATCATACACTGGAAAAAATGATTCAAAGATGATTCATTGGATTTACTTTTTCTAAGTTAAGTAGTTTTTTGGGCTGATTTTTTGGGCTGATTTTAAATAAACAAATTAAGTTGAACATTATTAAATTTTATTTGTTTGTTTAAATGTAACCAATATAAAAAGTTTGCAACAATTTTACATTTTTCAGAATGTAGTGAAGAACATTTTGATAATATAAAGAAAACCATTAAAGAACCTTTTGTGGAAAGAAATGTCCCATAAAGGTTCTTAGTGTGACAAATTATACCAATTAACCTTTATTTTAAGAGTGTAGATGTATTTTTGTTTTCAATTATTCAGTTATCACAAATTAAATACAAAATAGCAATAATAATGAAAGCTGGAAATACACCGTCCCGGTAATGTAGACAAAAAAGTTAACTAAATTGAAACTCATTTTCTAGTCAATTCAACATTTATTATAAATATGACGGCTATTATTAGTCGTTTATTTAAACGTTAAACCTATTTACTGCATTCATTTGCATTAATTCAAACATGACGTGTAAAGTCTGTTGAACTTGGCAGCTTTTTGTTCTGTCATTAGAACCTGCGTTTCTGAAACGAAACCTCAGCGTGTGGACCGGCTGATAACGAGCCTGTTTCAATCCCATGCGGGACTTGCTCTGGGAAAAAGTGCTTGACTCCTGTTTCCTTCTTTCATTGGTCTTACTACAATACCTACCATTTAATGTACAGAAGGAAATGATGCTATGCGTTTAAAGCAATAAACAATGGCGACAGCGATTAGTATTGTCTAGGGCACGTCTGCATTGAGACGAGATGTTTAAAATCACATTGAATTATGTGCCACAACAAAAACGAAAAAAATAACATACATGCATATTTTTTATTGCATTGCATACGATTTTGCATAGCAAACAGGCTATTAATGTCACAGCATCATGCAGATATAGTAAATCATTTATAAAAAGGCAGGCAATTATTCTGCGCACAATAGTTCACCAGTTACTTTCGTTTTATCTTTCCCTGGCGTTCTATTGACTTTACGTGTATTATTAATCAAGTGAAATGCATATTTTATATGTTTTTATGCATAAATATTATGATTTGTGAAGTAAAACAAATACACAGACAGATTCTCTTTGATCCTTTTAAAAAAATAATACAAAAAAATCCAAAGACAAAAAGTTAAAAGTTAATTTAATTAATCACTTTGTAGCTTATACATTATAAAATAGCATATTTTAGCCTACAATAAGTAAAAAGCTTTTGATTATATTTAAACAGCTGAAATGTACCTTTTATAATTGTTTCCCAACAGTAAAATCACAATGTAAGACTGTCATCAAAAGAACTGGGTGTATTTATTTATTTATTTATTTGATAGTTTTTAAAATGATCCATATACCATGGTATTTTTTGCACCACATTTATGTAATTTTGTTCCATTTACCCCCATTTTGTGCACAAATAATGTCATGTAAAGATCCACAAGAATTTCTAAACAAAAACTTTATAAGCCTTAACAGGAATCAATCTGTTTTATGTAGTCTTATTTGAATATTAGTGATGTAAGTCCTGCATTACTGTGGTAAACTCTACAACTATTTCACAACTATTTTTCACAATTTTCACAAGGTCTTATTCAGCAGCTTCTGTCTTCCCTTTCTTTTTTCTATCTGAAAGATACAGACACAAAAGGGAGGTTCAGTTCTCCAGTGTTGGATGTTACTGAGAAGCAGCTTGTTATAGAGAGAAATCAGACACTTCAGCTAAACTGCAGGTGAGTGATGCATCATGCTGTCACACAGTTAAAGGAGGAGGAGGAGGAAGTGGTAAACTCGGGATGTAATGTTTGAGTAATATAGCTTCATGATTAACAGAAGTGATACAGATTGGTCAGGAGGAATGTAGAAACATCAAGAAAGTTTGGCATGAGATATTATAAAATGCATGCAAAATGACGAACCCAAAAGCATGGGATTCAGAATTGGATTAAGCCTTAATTTACACTGTAGAAAATTAATCTGTGGTTGCCAGTATTTCACTGTAAAAAATACTGTACAAACCGTAAAAGTAATTTCTCATTTTTACAGTAAACTACCGTATTTCATTAATTCATAGAGGTAATGTGTCTGTATTTTGAATTACCATCATCTACACATCTTTTGTTATACAGAAAGACACGTTAACACAGCCATATGCAGGTGGTGATGAAAAAGTTACATAACGAACCAATGCTCATCACAAACAACTTTTATCACAAGCAGAAAAGAGTATCAGTGTTTAGAAGGTGCACAGCGTCATTCACACAGCTATTAAACATCAGTATAGTAACTTGCGTAAAATTAAAGTCATGAAATAAACATTGTTTATCATTATTAGATGTAACATAAATCTCTAATGTACTGATGGGGAAACAACTAAAAAGATCTATAGTAATGTCAACAAAAAGCATAAAGAATGATGTGCCATGCAGGGAATTCTGGGAAAGTCAATTTGCGGTTATTCGCTGTATATATTAAGGAAACATACTGTTAACCAGGTTACATATTTTTACTGTAGCATTTTTACAGTTTTGTAGCATTGAAATCACTGCCATTTTTTTTACAGTGTACACTGTAAAAAATAAATTGTTGAGAAAACATAAAAAAACAAGGCAACTTGATGCAGTAAGAACTTTGAGTTCTCTCAACAACTGTTTTTTAGTTCTTCTCAGTAACAATATTTTGTTCAGCTAACATAATTTTGTTTATTCATGCAATGTTGATTATCGTATTTTGCTAATAAAGATATTCTTGTCAAATCAACTGAAGCAACAGTTACTGCTATTGGGTCAATTCGTTTTTTTCTGTTTAGTGGATTATTTTTAAAATTTGCTAAATAAGTAATTAGTACTAGTTAGCATATCATCCTGTTTATAATCATTTTATTAAAAAAAAATACAAACACAAACTTACTATTTCATTTATTCATTCCTTTTTCTTTGGCTTAGTCCCTTTATTAATCTGGGAAGGCCACAGTGGAATGAACGCCAACTTATCCGACATATGTTTTACACAGTAGATGCCCTTCCAGCTGCAACCCAGTACATGGAAACACCCATTCACACTCACACCTGTACCGCATGTCTTTAGACTGTGGGGGAAACCGGAGCAGCTGCAAACCTACATGAACACAGGGTTGTCAACTGACTCAGCCAGGTCTTGAACCAGCAACCTTCTTGCTGTGAGGTGACTGTGCTACCAATTGCGCCACTGTCACCCTTCTTACAAGCATCAGATAAACAAGTGTAGTTTTTGATAGTCACGTCACGCATGTGTGAATTGTTTAAATATCAACATTCCTGTTCAACACAAAAATGTTTGTCCAGAAAACTCAGTTAAACATTTAGACATAACATTTTAGTGAATATTGTTGACATAACATACATTTTTATGTAGATCAATAGTTATTTACAATTCCTAGTATATATGACAGAAAAAATACAGTGTGCTGAATAAATGGTGATTAATTTTTTTACAGTGTAGAATGTTTTTGGTTTATCACAAAAGAAAATTATTGGTTTGGGCCATTCCTGATCTCTGAGCCCTTCCCCCGGAAAATGTGCCAACACACATTACCATACTTCATCTAAATTATATGCAACTGTGAACTTGTAAAATTAATTTTTAATCCTTTTTACAAAAGGTCAACATTTCTCATGCATGAGTCAGATTGACTCAAATCATGTTGGAGAACATGATCATCATGCTTTACACAAATGGCGTCATGCATTAATGCTGACATTAAAGCAAATTAAATCTAAAAACCAAAAATTAAATCAGAAATCAATCATAAACTGATGATGACTGAACATTTACCTCAAATACTATACTAAATTATATGTTTCAAGGCTATTCGGAACTGGCAGGTTTTGTTTGATAAATTTGAGCAGTTTGTGCAGCTCATTTGAAAAAGCCATCCAAACCTTGGTGCACATCAAACCTGCAAACCGATACTGATGAAAATAAGCCACATTCATCTTTCAACCAAACTTTAGTGCAGATTGACTGAATGTGTATGTAAAAACATATAAACAAATCAAAAACAGAACATGATATCACAAGATGCATTTTTAAAAAGAACAAAATGCTCAAGCATTCCCTGTATTTTTTGTCAAAATTGCAACGTTGCCAGTTTAATATACATTCATTCATTTTCTTTTTGGCTTGGTCCCTTTATTTATCAGGGGTCGCCACAGCGGAATGAACTGCCAACTTATCCAGCATATGTTTTACGCAGCGCATGCCCTTCCAGCCACAACCCAGCACTGGGAAACACCCATACACTCTCATTCACACACATACACTACGACTAATTTAGCTTATTCAATTCACCTCTAGCACATGTCTTTGGACTGTGGGGGAAACCAGAGCACCTGAAGGAAACTCAGCTGGGAATATGGGGAGGACATGCAAACTCCACAAAGAAACACCAACTGACCCAGCCAGGGCTCAAACCAGTGACCTTCTCACTGTGAGGCAACAGTGCTAACCACTGAGCCACCATGCCACCCAGTTTAATACATTTCCGTAATCCATTTACACATTTTATAAGCACTTTACCAATTCTGAAGTTATAAAAAAATCCAATTAATGTATGCACTGAAACCATGTTCAGCTCAACACACAGCATCTGTCTTTCTTTAAAAAATGCAAAGCAAACTAGCACTCTTTCATCAAGACCAAACATACCAAGAGAACCAAAATATAAGTATAAACACACTCTAATTTGTGGTCTCAGACATTTTTTTTACCAGTTTAGTGAAAAGGTCTTTGTTTAACCCAATCTTTATGTTTTAGGGGACGGTGGGAGCTCCAGTGGGTTTTGCCGTCAGGTGTACCGAAACTCTACCCTGGGACTCATATAGTGAACACTCAGTGCGGGAAGAAAAATAACCAGTACTGCAGCCGGCTGACGCTCAGTCCTACTTTAACTCAGCACACTGGCTCCTACCGCTGCAGGTACCGGCAAAAGGAGCGCAAACAGACTTCTGTCTACATCTACGTCACAGGTAAGATGCTTCAGGTGAATATTCAAACACAGGCTGTGTCTGAAATCGCCTACTACTCAGTAGGTACTGCATTTGAATTTAAATGTACTACTCGACCGTTAGAAAAGTATGTTCTATACAGTATGAATGTGAGTAGTATGAATGAAACTCGGACGTACTACATCCGCCATTTTGTCATGATCACAAGACCTACCCACGTCAGTTGCATTGCTTCACTCCTATTCATGAATTCTGAAAATACAACTGGCCGCTGAGTGAGCTGAGAGATTACATGAGCTCTACTTATGCTCCTATTGGCTGGCGCTCAAGAAAGTTGCTCTTCATTTGTATAAAGTTGAAGAATTCTCAAATTTTGTCGAGGCACTCGACAACCCCACCTGGTCACCAACGGTCTCTCTTCATTGAAATGAATAGTCGCTTGTTGCTTTGCCGCTGCGAGTCGCTCGTAGTGTGGATGAGGCTTTAGACTGTGTCCACCAAAGCTGACTAAAAAAGCTAGAGCTCTTCTGAAAATGCCTAAATATGGACTCTTGAGAGTGCAGCATTTTATTTTTAGGACAATTTGTTCACCATTATATGGAATATCGTCAGTATTGTTTTAAGAAACTGACATTTAAATATAAAAATGTTGACTATATAGAGAAATATATCTAGTCTTCTCTTCTGTGTTTGTTAGCGTCGATGAATCACATATACACCTGTTGTGGCAGTTGGTTGGTGTGATACCTCACCTAACCTCCTGAAACTATATTATATTATTATTATATTAATGAACACAGATTTAGTGGCAAATTTGAAGACTTGTCAACTTTCAGTGACCAGAATAAAATGTGATGCCCCAAACTGCCATAAAAATGCTTTGGTGCATGAAATGGATTTTCTTTTCTTTTACTGAGCTGCATATTAAAGTAAAATATCATCTCAGACAAGAAAAAAATGTAGTGTGGAATTGTATTTTGGCCAATAACAATGTATAAAATCGTAGGATCATTATATTTTGCAATTACTGTAATGTCCTGACTGACAGGATTTCTACCCTTATCATAAGAGCAAATATGTTTACTGATAAATCGTTGAGTAATAAACACTGCAGTATTTGTTTTTGATTTCATGGTAACTTTAAACCCTTCCATCGTTCAATAGCTTGGCCATCTCACTAACTATTCCTGTTGCTTAAGGCTAAACAGGAAGTCTCAGGAAGCAAATAATACCTAAACACCATTTTTCTCTCGAGGCAACACATCCGACTAAGTGCGCGTCTGGCACGATTTTGTGCTGACATTTTTTTGTGTGTGTTTGTGCTCACGTTGTAAGCTGTCCTCCCTCACTATATTTAAACGCTATAACTTTCATTTACGTGCTACCTCGAGGGGACAGAAATAGCTCCAGCTGTTGAAAGGCTCAGCTCTTGGGCAGCCTTTCCCAGGGTACCCGGCCTTATCTGTGTCCCTCAGCCTGGCCGTCCGTATCCTGTGCTGGTCAAGGGGGGAGGAACAGCTCGGAGACGAGGATAAAGGATGAGATGTTTTCTTGTGTATGTTTGTTAGCATGCGTGTCTGCGCATGGGAGTGGGCATCTTGAGGGCATCCCGGGGCAGAGGAGAGGCCCGGATCCTCCCCGGTCAGGCATTAAGGAAGACTAAGAGGTGCTGCAGGTCACTAGGTGCGGCCCCCGGTTAGCCAACAAGGCCCCTGAGGACCATCAATCGCTCTTGCGACCATGTCCATTTAGCCTCACCCTTCATCCTTTATATTGAATCAAAGCACGACAAGGAAACATCCAGCAGTCCTTGGGGTACTTTTGTTAAAATGTTCAGAGATTTTTTTCCCGTTCCTTTAATAACACCAGAGCAGCAAACAATGGGGCGAGCAACACCCAAAGCCTTTCATTGCCACAAGAATATTGCAAACTGGAGCGAAAGTGCAACCAAGAAAACAACAGAGAGAGTTTGATAACAAGCGAGCAAGCTTTCTGTACTTGCTGCTGACTCTAGATTGTTGTCAGCGTTTATTGTGTGTTTGTTCCTGACCTCAGCATTGGCGTTTCAGATAGCCAGCGGCCGTTTGTGAAGGTGCAGTCGGAGATCCCAGATGTGGTGTACATGAAGGAGGGAGAGCCGTTGATCTTTCCATGCAGAGTCACAAGCCCAGATGCCAAAGTCTCGTTGGTTAAGGTGAGTGGCTTAACAGCGAGTCAGATCATTTCATCAGACACTTCACTTTTCCCCTTTTTCCATCAACTAGACCAGAGGTTCCCAAACTTTTCAGCCCACGACCCCCAAAATAACAGTGCCAGTGACTCACAACCCCTAATATTCAAGTGGCACACATACCAAATTGCCCAAGTCTATTCATTGTTAAATTTTGGAGAACACCACTCACACCAATTTTGAAGACCATCCTCCATGTTCATTTGTGGCCTGTATTTATTTTTAATGTGCGTGAATGCAGTAAAGGTGTCAGAAAGTTTAACCTGGTGCCATAAAATCAATGTGCTGTGTCTGACGCTATTGCTGTGTCTTTATATATAACGTAATCATCCCAGGGGTCACACAAAAATTGAAAGGCTGATGACTTTTTATTTGCATGTTGTTTTTTAATGTTTATTATTAAAATGTTAACAATGTTACTATTAACTACTTCTTCAGTAGGTTATGCATAAAATATGGTAATTCTAATAGTTTAATAAAATAAATAGGGTATATGCTGAAGTATGCTAAAGGACTTTTAACTTGCCAGTAACCTGGGTTAAGCGCTTCCAATGAACTGTATGCTATTGCAAAATCGACACGTTTAAGGTCTGTTTTCTTAAAAAATCAGCTATCTCCACTGGCTGAGTGATATCCGATATAAAGTGGGTCTCAGATTGTACAAGTAGCACTGCATTAAATAAAAAAAATTCCCCGCCATGTCTTTAAAATATGAACATTTATTTTACCCCAGTATTACCCCAGGAGCTTCTGCGCTAGCCTGCCGATTCTGACGGGCGTGTGCGAGTAAATAGCTTTTTGTCTCGTTTTACGCTTGAGCAACTAAATAAATGCCAAAGTCTATTTAACTGATTGTATTTTAATTACATTACAACATAGATGCTGTAGGAACCGTATAAAAGGGGGAAAAAATTACATTAACCGTTCACCGGAAGTTTATCAGTATGGGAAGAAACTATAGAGGAAGAAACACTAGCTCCGCATATACCCTATTCGATTTTTGGAAATCGCCAAGCGTCCCCCACTTTGGGGACCACTGTACTAGATTGACAGTGCTGAACACAACATGTGAGACAGTTTCAGCCAGTCAGAACACATCTGATGCAGCATTATAGGCCAATGAAATGTTGAAGTGGGCAGGGCCATCCAGACACCTACAAACTCATTGCTATGTAGAACAAAAGCATTTTATTTGGAAAGAAAGCTTTCATGAGTTGTCATCTCATTATTCTATTGTTAGTCTTTTTAGTCATCATCAACTAATAGAGCAGGAATTGCAAGGCTGTATGTTTGAAACACAGGATAAGCAAGATCTTATAATTTGCATATGTTTCAATGCAGTTTAAAGTGTCTGCAAGATCCATTGATTTGAAAGATAGTTCAGTCAACCATAACTTTATGAGTTTCTTTCTTCTGTTGAATGCAAACGAAGATATTTTGAAGAAAGATCAAATCCTGAAACCATTGACTTAAATAGTTGGAAAAATAAATACTATGAAAGTCAATGGTTACAAGTTTCCAGCTTTCTTCACAATATCATCTTTCGCGTTCAACAGAAGAAAGAAACTCAAACAGGTTTGGAACAAGTAAAGGGTAAAAAAAATATGGTAGAATTTTTATTTTGGGTAAACTATTCATATAAATCTCATTAACCATATGTTTAATCTCATAAACCTTTTTATTTATCTGCTGGCAAAAAACACAAAATTTAAGGTAATCATGGCCATTTACAAGATACATTTTTAATGTGCAGGATTTTGGGCTACTGCGATACACACGGGGAGAGAAAATGATGAGGTAATTAAAATTTTTGGGTGAACTATCCATTTTGACAAACCATTTTAAAAACCCGCACTGCTATTTTCAGTTATTCAGGTATTTATAAGCTAAACTTTTAGTAAAATAGTTTGTCTGAAGAGTAATATTATATCTAGCTTTGTTTTTGGTGTTTGAAGGAAAGCTGTGTCTATAGCCGTGTGCCCAAACTGAACATATACACAAAATCAAAATATAGCAAGAATAATCAGTAAATAAAGCTCCATTTTCATTAATTGCAGATTAGTCCAGTTATCCTTCACTGCTGTTAAGATAAAGTTAAATGTGTTTTTAGTATGTGTATACGTATGTGTTTACTTCATAGTTTATTCTCATTAGCGCAGTACTTATTTGCACCACTTTATGCAGTATCCAGCTAATCTATGTACAGTTGAAGTTAAAATTATTAGCCCCCCTGAATTATTAGCCCCTGTTTATTTTTTTCCCCAATTTCTGTTTAACGGAGTGAACATTTTCACAACACATTTCTAAACATAATAGTTTTATTAACTCATTTCTAATAACTGATTTATTTTATCTTTGCCATGATGACAGTAAATCATATTTGACTAGATATTTTTCAAGACACTTCTATACAGCTTAAAGTGACATTTAAAGGCTTAACTAGGTTAATTAGGTTAACTAGGCAGGTGAGGGTAATTAGGCGAGTTATTGTATAACGATGGTTTGTTCTGTAGACTATCAAAAAAAAAGTAGCTTAAAGGGGCTAATAATAAGTTTGACCTTAAAATGGTTTTTAAAAAATTTTAAAACTGCTTTTATTCTAGTCAAAATAAAACAAATAAGACTTTCTCCAGAAGAAAAAAAAATCTGTTATACTGAGAAAATTTCCTTGCTCTGTTAAACATCATTTGGGAAATATTTAAAAAAGAAAAAAAAACTTGAAAGGGGGGCTAATAATTCTGACTTTAACTGTATATAAATACACATGCAGATATATGTATATGTATAAAACATATATGCATATGTTAAAACAGCTTATGTTTTTGCACTTTCAGCTGTAAGCATGCAACCTGGCAGTGTAAATGTCAAAACACAAAAGGTTTGCATTTTTATATAGTTTTGCAAACATTGTTATCAAAACAATCCATCTTCACTCAGATCCATAAAAATGCTGTGCATGCCAGGCCAGTATTTGGTGATATCAGTCACTTGCATTCCGCCGCTGTTGTTTTGGTAGACAGTAACTGATACATAGACTTAACATGTAATAAGCATAACACCCTCGTTTTGGAAAATCTCTATTTGTATTTGTATTTGTAGCTCACACAAAGACAATAATAATATTGTATACAAAAACGCACTTTAAAAAAAACCTGTTTTAACAAAACAAATCAGCCAACAGCACAGATTAGGGCTGCACAATATATCGTTTCAGCATCAATATCACAATGTGCGCAGCTGCAATAGTCACATCGCAAAAATATGCAATGTCCAGTCTGAATTATAGTTGACCAGACTGAATTATAGTTGACCAGATGCTACAGAACTGTATTTAATCATTGCATTTATATGGACTTTATATGATTTATGCAACAACAAAAAAAAACATTTCTTACTTAAATTTTTTGTCTTGTTTCTAGTCCAAATATCTACATTTCAAAGCGAAAACAAGATTATTTCACTTAGCCCACTGGCAGATCATTTTCTTAAAACAAGCAACAAATGTTCACTTATTTTTTCTGATGGTGAGATCTAAACAACATTTTTCCTCGCTCTAAGAATGTTTTTGAGATTTGGACTAGAAACAAGACAAAACACTGTAAGAAAGGCATTGTATTTGCATTGTGATTATTAAATTTCTGTACCGGAATACTGATAGACTCCCCAGAAAAACGCTATTCAACATCTTCTGAAACTGTATTTGTATTGCAATATTTATTGCAGAAAAAAAAAATAATGCAATATCAGATTCTTTCAATATTGTGCAGCCCTGGTACAGATCACTAAAAGATTGGCAGTTTTAGCTCATGTATCATTTTTAAACATTATTGACTTCTGTTATTTTAACACTTCAAATTTGATGAGAAATGTTGCATTGGCAACCAAAAAAGTATTACTCACAAAATGAGTATTTTATAGTAATAGTTAACATAGTTTACATTTTTATAATTCTAAAACAAAATGAACAATTTTGGTTCATTTAGCCTTAAGGTTTGGAAATGAAGTATTGAATTGCATTTCTGATTTGAAAATCAGTCAGTTGGCATCAGATATTGGTGAGCTCAAATATTCGTGCCAATCCTGCTTTTTCGACTATGGCTTCCACTTCCATACTATGCAACCTCTCGTTCTCATTCATAAATAACTCCTTTCCCAGTCCTCACAATCACTCCAGGTTAGAAGGGCAAGTGTGCATCCTATTTGTGCCAGTTCGGATGTATCTGTGTTTGTACGGGGATGTACAGAAATCTTTTTGGCTCAGCGTGATACAGATACTTAAAGCCGATGCTCAGAGTGAGCGGCGCCCACAGCTTCCTTTACTTGTTGGCATAACACAGAGCCAAGAAGATGACGCCGACACCACCTCACGCACCCTAATGACTTCCACAGCCTCGTTGGAGGAATCCAGCTATAACCAAAAAAAATGTCTCGCAGTGTATTTATGAAGCGATTAGATACTACTGGATCCCCAGAGACATGCAATGAGTCCAAATATGGTAACGACTGGTTTAAAAAAAGGACTTAAGCCATTCAGGATGAGTTTCAGATGAGAAGGGGAAGCGGAAAAGAACAAGTTGACCAGTTCCCCTCACGCTGCCTTTGGCTCCTCACATGCAGGATGAAAACTGTTTTAGGAAACGCTAGCGATATGACATCCCTATCCTCCCTGCATGCTGAAATAAGCACCACATTTCATTTCGGTTGGCTTTGTTTATGTCCTGCCGACCCTGCGCACAGATATACAAAAGGTAATGGTGCTATAAATATGAGCTCCCTGAAACACTGCTAGAGTGTTTTTTTCCTGAGAGGATTTTGCACTTGGCAGTGTATCTTTAATCTTGCACCTCTCGCGAAGGGAACAATACGGAGGCTCTCGCCGGAGCTGTGAACGTAGCCAGCGGGGCCCTTCCAGAGGCTGACCTGAGGGCCCAGCCGCGATGTCTATATCCTGTAGTAACAGGATGTGAGAAGATGGACTGGAGTCACGTTTCCACATCCTCGCACTTTACTCTTACGCACTGAACCGGAGGGAGGAGTGTTAGCTAGATCATCACTGCCTAGGTGGAGGGAATAACACTTATCAGCTTTGCTCCTGAATATTAATTAGGTGACATGACGTTTGCTCACTAATCACTGTTTGGAGAAATGGGCACCAGATAGTTTAGTACTAAGCAGGTGTGTTTGTTCCAGTGTTGTGCATTGCGATATGTTTTGATAGTATTTATTCATTCATTCATTCATTCATTCATTCATTCATTTTCCTTTGGCTCAGTCCCTTTATTTATCAGGGGTCACCACAGCGGAATGAACCGCTAATTTATCCAGCATATATTTTAGACAGAGATGCCCTTCTAGCTGCAACCCAGTACTGAAAAACACCCATACACACATTCACATTCATACACTACAGCCAATTTAGCTTACCCAATTCACCTACAGTATAGTGCAGGTCTTTGGACTGTAGGGGAAACCAAAGCACCCGGAGGAAGCCCACACCAACACGGCGAGAACATGTAAACCCAATGGCAACTGACCCAGCTGGGACTCGAACCAGCTACCTTCTTGCTGTGAGGCAACAGTGCTAACCACTGAGCCACCGTGTATTTATTCATATTTTGAATATTTTTTTATTTATAAATGAGCAGTTTTCATTTTTTATTTTGATATTTACATTTGTGTATATATATATACATATATATATAATGACTTTAAGTACATATTTTTTAACAGTTTTAATAGTTTCGGTACTTTAAATTAATAAAAAAAAATGTGGTCATACATTATTTTGATGGTCCGTTTGTTGAATATGTTACATTGCAACTAATTCTCATTAGATTATAAGTAGACTGTTAGGTTGGGGTTAGGGTTGAGGTTGGGGTTAGGGTTAGTGTAAGTTGAGATGTACTTGCTAAGTTTTTTATAGTCAGTTAAATGTCTGTTGAAGGACTGTTAAATGTCATATCAACAGATATTAAGCAGACAGTCTACTAATACTTAAATGGACCATCAAAATAAAGTGTTACCAAAAATGTTGCTCTGGTAAGTTGCACGATCGCCTCATAGCAAGAAGGTCGCTGGTTGGAGTCCCAGCTGGGTCAGTTGGCATTTCTGTGTGGAGTTTGTGTTCTCCCCTTGTTCGCATGGTTTTCCTTCAGGTGCTCCGGTTTCCCCCACAGTACAAAGACATGTGGTACAGGTGAATTGAAAAAGCTAAATTGGCCGTAGTGTATGTGTGTGTGTATGGATGTTTCCCAGTGTTGGGTTGCAGCTAGAAAGACATCCACCGAGTGAAACATATGCTGGATAAGTTGATGGTTCATTCCGCTGTGGCACCCCTTTTGAAAAAAGGGACAAAGCTTAACAGAAAATGAATAAATGTTGCTCTGGCAACTAAATGAAACAGTTTTTTTTAATGAATATTATTTTCTAGCTATATTTAATAGTTTATTTGTGAATTTCTGACTGGAAGTCAATGGATTGAAAAGAGTGACCACCACTTTTTGCATAAACTAAGGTACGCATAAAGAGTGCATGGCACAAATTTCATCATCAGCAAAATATTTGCACACTGCATTTATGCAGCTATGTGGTTTTTTTCCTTAAAGGTGTTTTTATTCAACCTGATATGAAACTTGCAGTACAAATAGCTTTTCCCTTTTTTTCTTTTTTAGACAACAAACAAAACCCGTCGCACATATATACATTTAGGTTCTATAAAAGTATATGAATAACGTTAACCCTCTTGATGTGTTCACCTCCTGCCCCTTACTTTAGTGTTTAGTCTCTTTCAACTGCTCTTAAATTGTTTTTTTCACCACCAAATTTTAATTCAACATTCTTTAGCTGTAAACAATGTCTCAAATTAGTGCACGGGAAAGAGATGTGTACCCACAACAAACATTGTTCAGTCTGAAATGTGTGTGTGAGTGAGTGAGTTGGGGTGGTGTGTATGGAGATGTTTTCTGATTGATGGCTGAATGTAGTCTGGATACCCATTCATTTCCTATGGCAGTCACTTTTTTATTATTATTTTAGCGTTTTTTTTTTACCTCTATTAGAAAAGGACAGTAAAGGTTGCAGACAGGAAAGTATTGGGAGCAGAAAGAGGGGAAGTGTCTGCAAAGGACCTCAAGCCAGGAATCAAACTCGGGCCGCTTAACCACTAGTTTATTTGCGCAGACTATGGTGGTCGCTTTTGACTGGGAATACCACAAGGTTGATTACAACACTGATAATTCTATGAAAGAGGTGATCATTACTTTTATATGTTCAAGTGCATAGTGTGGAGAATATCAAAAGGCCTTGAGGCAATCAGATGTAAAACACAATATTTATGAGTGTTTTAGGTTGTAAATCAATCAGATTTGACCCGAACATGACAGGAAGGTTAAAATAAAATACAAATAAATAATAATATTAAGTAAAACATATTTTACTCATATATAAAATGAAAGAAAACAACAGGAAAAAGAAAATAATAAAAAATAACAAGGAAAGTTTCTACTCTTCTAAAATAACTGAAGGGTCTATCTTTTTATGTGATTTAAGACAAGTGTTGCCAAGTGAGAAAATACATATCAGTACAACCTCTTACAATATATTGTATTTTTTCTAAGGTCAGGTGGTCTAAAAGTTCCATAAGCCATTGCTTAAAGGTTGTAGGAAGTTTTTTCTTCCATTTGGGCAATGTTACCTTCTAGCTAAAAGCGTAGCAAAGGCAAACGCATTTATTTTACTTTTATTAAAACATTAAGACTGTGGTGTGATACTAAATATTGAAATTATGACCTCAGATTCTATATAAGTTTTTAATGAATCAGAGAGAAATTTAAATATTAGCTGTCAGAAATCCTTTAATTTTGAACAAGCCCAAATTCAATATTACATCTGTTACAATTATATTCGGTTTAAACTTGGCTAGTTTCACTTCGGATCAGTGTAGTCTGTGTACTACTTTCAATTGTATAACTATAATTAAATTGTGCCAGGTCACCTCGGAAGAACAAACTCAGGAAACTCTGTTATATCTCTGAAAATGCTGCACTTCCCACCTTCAGTTGCAATGACTTCTTGGACTTTTAGAGCGAGTTTGGTGCTCAAATCTGCATTGATGCATCCTCAATATCAAAAAGACATCTGGGAAGTTTCACACGTCCTCCGTTCTTGTGGTCTTGAGTTTTGGAACTGAACTTTGGCCGTTGATGATGACGTTACACAAGAACATGAGGACGCAAGAACGCTGAAGAAAGCATATTGAGAAACAGCCAGTAGCTACCCGTGTTGTTGAGCACTGGTGTGAGGGCGTAAACAATAGTCGCAAATGTTTTTTAAAGTAGTACGAAAACATTTCATCACTCATGAGAGAAAAATCTGTGCATACTTTGAAAATCTGCTCATTTTTGCAGCAGCATGCTTTGACACAATACACCATCTAAAAGGTTTACGATGCATTAAAAAAATGACAGCATTTTCGTTTCATTGTTGATTTTGTTAGTGAAAAAATTTGTGCGTTTATTTAGCATGATGCTGAAATAGCACTAAAAAGGTTGTTTCTCCAACCCACTATAAAGGGCTTACCTAATGCCTTACCTAATGCAGTAGTGCTTTCTAGAAACCCAGAGATCTTGAGCAGCTCACACTGGGAGAAAAGCATTCACCTGATCCCCTGAGAAAGGGCAGGTCACTTCCACAGTGTCACATCTAAGTCTGTAAACATTTCCTCCTTTGAACATGGAAGTAAACAAAATCATAGCACCGCTCTCCAATAATTTCTGAAGGATGGTGCACTGTTGAACCCATTACAGCCTTTGTGTGCGCTGGCCAAATAAAAGTGCAAGTCTGTTTTTTTCTGGTTTGTTTCTCTTTTCTAAAGTGAAAACCAATATCTTAACGATATTATTTCTGGAATTTTCAGTTTCCTCTTCACCGGATAGCTCCTGATCACAGGAATATCATCTGGAACAGCAGGCAGGGATTCATTATTCGTAGTCCCACTTTCTTCTATATTGGTCTGTTTTCTTGTGAGACTATCGTCGATGGAGTCAAATACACAAACAAGTTTTTAACTCACAGACCAGGTCAGTACATATACGTTTTTGTTTTTTTTTATTACAAAATTATAATGAACAAATTGGTCATTCTATAACTTGAGACTAAATGTGAGATTGTTTCTTTGTGCAGTGAATAAGATCCTGGACGTGTATTTAAACAGCACGGGTTTAGTGCACACGTTACAGGGCGAGATGCTGGCGTTGAACTGCACTGTTACTGCTGAGTGGAACTCCAGGGTGTCTATCAGCTGGACGTACCCACAGAAGGTGGGTCTTGATGCATTGCTACTAAATTTTGTTTAGTAAGCTTTACAATAATCACACTTTAGATTGAAAACTTGGTGACACTTTATAATGAGCTTCCATTTCTTAACATTCCTTAAAGTCAGCATGAAATGGAAGTAAAGATTGTCCTTTATCATGATGTACATCCAATTGAAACGCTCCTGAAATTAGAAAAAAATGTTGGGCGGTCCATGATTTCATCCTTTTGAAACCAATTGGATTATCGGAAGATGTCTGTGGCCAAGATTTACAGATAGAGGAAAGCAGGGTAGAAATTAGACATGCAGTCATAGCTCCGCCCTAAAGGCATTCCATGTGATCAGAAGTGAAGAAAAGTCATTTCGAAGTAGTTTATTATTACAGAATAATAAAGTGCGCAGATACTTTGCCCATAACAAGCACAACCATATACTGTACATAGAAATATAAAAAGAGTGCCTTTTGATTTCTTGCCGATTTTATTTGGATTATTTCACATTAACTAACAATGAAAAATAATGCAAAAACTCAATCTGCAATTCATAACGTAGCTTGGTTTACTGCTAGTTTGTATATGAATTTGTAAAATTTTCTACATTCATTGTAGTGCAATTTACTCATCTCCCAATGACTGTTTAGGGGGATGGGGATTGGGGACCTGGTTTTTAAAAATTTTTTTTTTTTTTTCAAATATACTTTTCTTGAGTGTTTTTACTGCAAAAACATGTCAGAAATTTACATTAAATAATAAGATATGCAATCATGTAATTTGAATACTCACCCCCACATGAAAAATATAGTAAAAATAATAAGAATACATAAAATTATATTGAAATTAAATAAATAAACAAATAAAATGAGAAATAAGGACATGAAATAAAAAATATATATTTTTTGGTTTTACAAAAGATTACGTTTCTTTTGTCCAGGCTGAGTCTAAGAAAAGCTTTTAGTCTTAGAGACTTAGAGGTTTCTCGATAATCAAAGAAAGGATCCCAGGTCCGATAATATAGGAAAGGTTTGTTGTTCATAGCTGTGGAGAAGGTCTCAAGTGGCATTATGTTGCAGACTGCAAGTAGCCATTGATTTAAACTGAGGGGTTCTTCATTAATCCACTTTACAAGGACACATTTCCAAACAAAGAAAACTAAAATATGTAGAAGGTCTCGTTATGAAAATTATGAGGTATATTGTCAGTGAGACCCTGTAAGCAAGTTATTGCTCCCAATCGAAAAAATTATACAGTTTTGTAAGAATGAAATTGTATGAATTAGCCACTTTTTGAACAATGCATAAAATATTTACATAAGGAGATTATGTTTAAGAAATTATGTTAAGAAATACTGTAGTAAAAGTACTTTCTTGATAGTTATTGTAGTTAATGCATTAACTACTCTAAAATTCTGGCTTATTTCAACCCAAATCTGAGTAAAATATCGTGCTTTTGCAGACACAAGCAGTACAGAAGAATTGTACCTTTTTTAAATTAATAATTAAGTGTTAATTGGCCAATAAATGGACAGCTGTTCTTTAAACCCCCATTTCCTTTGAAAACCATGTTGTTTATCTTGGACTGAAATGAGTGTTTGTGACACAACTTGCTCTGCTTGTTTGTTCTTCAGGCTAATGGATCCGCCATTATCAGCAGACGGATATCGAGGAGCCGAAGCAACATGCTTTTCTACAGCGTCCTCACGATCCCCAGCCTGAGCAAAGCAGACCGAGGACTTTACAAATGTCATGTAACCAGTGGTCCATCCAAACGAGAGACAAATACCACAGTTATTGTCTATGGTGAGTCGCAGATTAATATTATATTCACCTTAATGGGATTGAAGTATAGGAGTAACTTCTGTTAAACAGCTAAAACTGGCACTGATTCTCCTCACGATTTAACCATTGAATAACAAAAAGCTACTTAATAGAATTAACAAATTACTTTTAGCAGACCACGAATAACCCTCCAAAATTCAAATCTTTTCACTGGGATTATTACAAGTTATGGGGGGTCACGGTGGCGCAGTGAGTAGCACGATCACCTCACAACAAGAAGGTCGCTGGTTCGAGCCTCGGCTGGTTCAGTTGGCATTTCTGTGTTTGCATGTTCTCCCCGTGTTCGCGTGGGTTTCTTCCGGGTGCTCCGGTTTCCCCCACAAGTCCAAAGACATGTGGCACAGGTGAATTGGGTAAGCTAAATTATCCGTAGTATATGTGTTGTGAATGGGTGTGTAAGGATATTTCCCAGTGATGGGTTGCAGCTGGAAGGGCATGCGCTGCGTAAAACATATGCTGGATAAGTTAGTGGTTCATTCCGCTGTGGCGACCCCAGATTAATAAAAGGACTAAAAGGACGAAAAGAAAATGAACAAATGAATTACAACATATATTGAGTATCGCTGTACTGTTGGGATCAAAGAAATTTCTAATTTTTCATGTATAAGGATCATTTGTAGTGCAACCCCTAATATATAAAGCAATTATTTCAATTTCTTTTGAATAGATGGGCATAGGAGGTGTTACTTAAAAAAAAGTAATTAATTACTAATTACATCATTCTAATTATATTTAAATTTCTTTTTTAATTGCTATGTCTGAAAGCTAACCCAATTACTTAATTGAGTAATTTAATTTTTTAGCTCAACACTGCTTGATATTCATTTAAAACTAAACACATATAGACAATAGGAATTAAACTCTTTTAATTCTTTAAATTTGAGCCAAACCTGAACTTTTAGCTTTAAAAATGTTAAAGTGTAATTAACATTATTTGCATCTAAAAACAAAACATTTCAAAGCAATGACACCATATTTCATATATATATATACCTTGACTTAAATTTCAGTTTTTCAATCATCTTATTTTTCTATTTTACCTATTTTACTTTCCTATTTTCAATAAAAAAATTATTCTGCTAAATATATTTTTATTTTATTACTCCTCTTATTACGCTTCTATGAATTGATTTCGTCACACTGTTGATTTTATGTACAGTATTTAAGGCAGGTACATTATAAGTAACTGTAATTAAATTACCTAAAAATGAAAAGTAATCCATTACTTTGCTTTTCCTGATGAAAAGTAATCTAATTACAGTTACAAGTTACTTTGTAACTAATATCACCCAACAGTGCAGTGCAGTTGGGTGATGAGTGCAGCCCATACATTAAAACAAATAGTCATAATTACATAAGATGGATTCTGATGCACCATTTCTGATCGTCCTATTCCTATTTTTCCAGACCAGCCTTTCATTCGACTCAAGCACAGAAATGGCCCTGTCGTTCAGGCTTTTGCAGGACAGAAATCTTTCCGCCTCACTCCCAAACTAAGGGCTTTCCCTGCACCTGAAATCATCTGGTAAAAAAAGCTGTAATCTGAAATGAACAAAAATGATGCTTTTGTTCAGGAGATCTCAACAGCTGAATGTGTTTTTAGGCTGAAGGACGGGATGGTGGCAGCTGAGAGATGCTCCCGTTATCATGTGGATGGCTTTTCTCTAGTCATTCGGGATGTCGCAGAAGAGGATGCAGGAATCTACACTATCCTTACCGGGATCCAGCAGTATGGGCTTTTCCAAAACCTCACCATCACACTGGTGGTAAATGGTGAGAATCAGCTTTCATTAAACTACTCAATTGTGATTGGTTGAAAGCGAGGTATGTAATTATTTTTAGGGAAAGCAATAAATTATCTTTATTTTGTTCTTTTTTGTTTCCTTTATTAAAACAGATCAGTATATAATAATTAATGAATTGGTTAACTGTTTATATTAAACAGATAATAGACAGACACTCTTAATATTCCTTTAACTGATGGTTGATCAAAGAGAACCATCAAAATAAAGTGTTTATTTTGACATTTTACTTATTGTAATATTTATCATATATTAAGTAAGACTGTCTGCTAATTTTAAATTAACCTACTACTTTATTAAATGTTTTATTTATTTATTATTATTAGTTGTATTTTACAATGATAGTGTGACCTGATTGCCTTTTCTCTTCTGCCTGAATCCTTTCACAGTAAAGCCTCAGATTGGAGAGAAGAGTGTGTCTCCTCAGCAGCCTGGGACGGTTCAGCGAGGCAGCAGACAAGCCCTGCACTGCACCTCTCACGGCGTCCCACCACCTCAAATCCAATGGCTGTGGCATCCGTGCCCTCCGAAAGGCCTGTAAGTTCACCATACACACTAAACACCCAAACATTGGAAATAAGATTGATCAATGCACATGTTGTTTTTTTTAGCATGTACTCATTTCTGTATCAAATATGGACAGTTTTAAAGGGTTAGTTCACCCTAAACTGATCATTCAAGCAACCTTCACTTGTCACAAACCTATTTGAGTTTATTTTAGTTCTGTTCAACACAAAAAATTTTGAAAAATGTTGGAAACCAGTAACCATTGACTTCCATAGTATTTATTTTTCCTACTATGGAAGTCAATGGTTACAGGTTTCCAACATTTTTCAAAATATCTTGTTTTGTGTTCAACAAAAAACAAACTTGTAAAGGTTTGCAACCACTTGAGGGTAAGAATTCAGTACATTTTCTTTGTTAGGTGAACTATCCTTTTAAGAATGACATAAAAAAAATTTAACCCAGCAGCTGTGTTGTCCATATTTGACGCAAACCCATGTTAAAACAACCCAGCACTTTTTTTAAAGTGAAAGCATTACAGCAAGCATCCAAATGTGAAAACATTCCCCCCCAATGACTGACTAATCATGCCCTCGTTGCTCTTTAGTCACATAGGAAAGGGACACAGTCAAGAATACTGGGCCAGCGCCAAAAAAACCCAGTCCTTTTTAATTTAGCATTTGATCCAGGTGAAAAAACAACGCTAGACAATGTCAATTTGCTAGGTTTGGATTTCCCACACCAGACTAAGTTAGATATCCTCTCCACCATTGCGTAATGTCCTAAAAGCGCTCAGTTATTTCACACTGTACCTGGTCACAGTGTGTTTGATGTGTGGTTTTTTTTTAGAATGAATGCACATATGAGTGGAGACATGTCTATATTTACACACTCACACACATACTTATCTCATCTATGTGTGTGTTTGTGTGTGTGTGTGTGTGTGTGTGTGTGTGTGTGTGTGTGTGTGTGTGAATAGAGACCTGTTTTGTCTAATTCAGCATGTGTTCAGACAGGGTTTCCTCTTAGCCTGTAGAACAGATGCTTGAGAAGGCCTTTCATGTGTGCGTCTCTATTCATTTTTTTGTGTGGATGCAGACACTGGTGTGTATGGATGTGTTTGTATTTGTGTGAATGTGTGCCTGGTACAGTCACAGAACTGAATTTAACTCCCGAGTTAAAAGTGCATAGAGAGAGAGAAAAGAAAAAGCACTTCAAAAGAAACCAGTTCCGTGCTTACAGGCACGATTTGTTCAGTTTTATAAATCAAACATTATGATTTAATGAACTTCCTGTGCGGAATGCTGGCTGTTTATTATTGTGATTGCTCAGGCGCATCCTGCCATGCCTTCTTCAATCTCTGACACACCGCATATCCACCGTTCTCATGAGAAATGTTTAGCAAGCCTTACTCAGAGGAGATTCACTCCCATATAGACATCCTTTATAGCAAGACACTACAGGTCAATAGGGTAAAACGTTCTAGTCATCGCCATTCACCATACTTCTTCACGTTAAGAATTAGATTTTTTTACTCAAATATTATGTTTTAATATGCAAATGAGACATTATTTATTTAAATATTACACACTAATTTGTGTATATTGTTTTCATAAAAAGCTGAAAAATTGAAGTCAGGTTTAAAATTTTGGTTTCTTTTATGGTTAAACTAGAGTCAAAAGTTATTACTATAATTGAGAAAATACTGTGATAAGCTAGAATTATATAACTTTTACTGTTTTCACTCATGCTTATTAATCATAGATAGATTAAATATACAGATAATATCATTAAATATAAAATCTAAATTCAAATAGAAAAAATAGTTGATGTTTTCTTATTCTCTGAATCAAACATTGTACATTTGTAAATTTTATCATCACAAACTGTATTTAGAACAGAATATATATTGGTACTGGTGGGTGGTGGGAGGCAATTTTCTATTCTCTATCTAACGTGATGACAAAACAGGTGATTTTCAGAACATTAACCCTCTTTGCTCTGCTCAATGACAGGCTAATGGCTGCTAATGTGCTGAATCTCCAAAAATATAAATATATAAATAATAATTCAAATAAGCACTATCCTTATAAATAAACTGCATAGCTGCAATCTAAACAACTTCATTCTCGCCTAAAAAGCCTCAAAAGTACATTGTGTTGTCCAACAGCTGCAATATTTGTCAAACTGTAGTGAGTCTATTGTGCTGTCACTGAGGGCGGAGTAATACACAAGGGTGAAGAGGCTGTACGAGTGCTTATATTGCAGAATATTGCACGGCTATCAGCCAATTGGAGAACCAGACAGAACTGCAGATGTGTTGTATAAATAAATACATATATATAAATATAAATATATAATATATATATATATATATAAGTAATAAGTAATATATATATATATAATAAAAAGTTAAGCTTTATATATAATAAAAATAGGATACAATGATAAAGAAAACTAAAATGGAATACAAATAAATATGTAAATACAAATATGCAAAAGGTACAGCAGTAATTATTTTAAAATTAAAGGTATATTTTTTGGTAGAATAAATTGTTGTATAAAATTTGCACAGGCAAATTATGTATAAAAAATCCCTCCCTACAAACCTTCAGAATACATATACACACACACACATATATATATATATATATATTAGTTAAAAATCGAACACAAATTTATAAAGAGCGACAAAAGATACAGTATAACATGTATTTTATTTTGGAAGTTTTCTTTCAGTTAGGCAAAAAAAAAAAACCACCAAATGGCCCAAAATCTCAAAAGTGAAAAATAATTTTTTGTCTGCAGTTTTAACTTAATGAAATCCACAACGTGTGACGCCACAGTGTGACACTGCCGTTTCTACTCCAAATTTGTCCATTTTTAGGTCATGCTTCCCCTTATTGTACTGCCACCGTGACATGTTAGATTGGTGATATTTTCTTGGCCTATTCTTTGAGTGCTTCCTAAAAGAACTAAAAATGAAATATCGCTGAGAGGAAAAGTCTTGTTGGCTGGAATAATGAAACAGACTCCCTGTATGTGCCAGCCGACCTTCACTCTTGCACTCTTAAAGTGATAGTACACCTAAAAATGAGAAAATTCTGTAATTATTCAATTAAAGTAAAAAAAACGATTTTGTTCTGCTGAAGAAAGTTTCTGTTTTAGTATAAATTTGTATAAATATTTTTATTGTAAAAAATGTTTGTTGTTCAATATTTTTTATATTATTTTATATCATTATATATTAAATATTATTATATAAAATTGTTCTATATTTTTAAATAATGAAAAATTATATTAATATTAAATCATATTATTATAAAAATATATATTTTTATTATTTATAATAAATATATAAATAATATATTTTATAATTATTATTTAATATTTGATATTTTTATTATAATAAATTGTTATTATTTAAGATTTTTATTTTGGTATTATTTTATGTTTTTAATTTGGTAAGAAGTTTTAATTACTAAAGCACAACGTCTATAAAGATGTCTATAAAGGGTTTTTTTGTTTTGTTTGAAAAAATAAACTCTTTGCAGCTTGACTTTTATAACCTTTTATTATTTCAGTTAAAATTTATTTTATATTATTATTATATTATATTGTTTCTTTACCATTCTTTACCATAGTGGTTTAGAACAACATTTTTGGGTGAACTGTCTCTTTAAGAAATATCTTTGTGTAATATATAGTTTATTTATTACGTTTTAATTGTTCTAGTTAAAATTAAGAAAAGGCAAATATGTTATAATTTTTATATTATATATTTTTTAAATCATTTACAAAAAAAATTAGTTGTTTATTTGAAATAATCAAAATGTTTTGTAAAGTTCAAGGTTTAGTTATAAGGAAGTTCCTTGCATAGCCTATATATAAAAGTTTTACTCCAACATTTTTGGGGGAAGTATCACTTTAAGAAATGCTTTGCTGTTCCATATGGTTAAAAAAAAAGCTTTTCAGACAAAACAAATTGAAAGTGAAAAATGAAAATCTCTCACATGTTGGTTGTTTTTATTTCAAACATGTTTTTGGGTCTCCTTTCAATTAAAGACAGCCCTGCACAATAAGGTTTGCAACAATTTTTTTCAGGGGGTGAACTGTTCCTTTAAGAAATTCTGGAATCCTATTTGCAGGCTCACATGGAATCTGCGGCCATAAATGACCTCAGAATTGGAACACTCATCATCAATAACATTTAGAAACATTTTTAAATTCATTCATGCTAAAATTGTTATAGAAAATCCAAAAAATGCCTGCAGATTCCATATGGGACAGCCCTTGCAAGTTGATTTTACTGGTCATTGCATCACTTAAATGATAGCTGTGTAAAGCTTTATGATTGAAAGGTATTGTATGTACGTTCTGTTGAGAGGTCTTGACTGGCTGGACCCTGACTCAGGCCCTTATTCTTTATAGCGGCCCGGCGCGGCTGGCCTGACGCTGCGGTGGAGGAGGCCCAGGGAGAGTGGAGTTGTGGGCCGGGCCGGCCTGATAGCGGCTGGATGGGCTTAAGCTCGGCCATGGGAACAGCAGCACTCTTATCTCAGCCAGGCAGGAGGCGCAGACGGGCTTCCTGTGCGAAAAATCAGAGCGCTTTTCCTCTCGTTGTTTGGCTTCCTCCCCGACGCGAGACAGCTTCCCAGCAGCGTGATTGTCCCTCCGTCTTCAAACGTGGCACAGTTCGCTTCCTCAGGAGCTTGATCTATTCTTGAGAGTCCCTGATCCCACACACACACACACACACACACACACACACACACACACACACACACACCCTCCGTCCCACTTAACCGATCCCCCTACATTCCCCCTCTCTCACCTGTCAAATAACCCAACAACCGCCTCATCCAGCCACCCAAGAGACGTGACTAAAAGCATGCCATCTTACAAGGATCACACAGGACGGAGAGGTTGATTTTTTTTTCTCTGCACCCCTGGAACTACAGTCTAATTTATTCTTTTTTTTTTTTTTTTTGGTTGTTGTTATTGTTCAGAGACAGTTTTTTTTCTGCTCCTCTACTTTCTGATCCTTCAATCCATACACTGCCTGGTGCTGCTTTTGCTTTTTGTGTTCTTGAGTGGTACTATAAAGGATGTATGAACCAAGCCTCAATCTCCAAAGCCCAAACCATCAGTTATAGTTCTAACATCCACAAAAGCTGTGAGTTCAGATGAAAATATGTGTCTACTATCTTGACGTGAGCCGAGGAGGGCAGACAAAACCGAGGCTCACTATTTGGATTTCTCCTGTTTCGTTTTTTTCTTCTCCAGACTAGATTTGGCCCAGAATGCCTGCTGTGTAGGAGTTCTGATGGGCCAGAAATTAATGATAAACACTCTTCCACTGGTGATGCTGTGTATTACAATCGCTTTATTTTGTGCCGAAAAAGAAACGGATCCTGCCTGTTTGAATGCATGCATGCAAGTGTTTGTGTGTTGAGTGAGTAATAGTGTGTTTGTTTCTACTCTACGGGTCTCTCCCAATGTGATTCGTTCCTTTTTATACAGATTGTCTATGAGTAATATATGATTCTAATATTTAATAATTTTATACAACTAACTTACTTATGGTAAATCCTAGTAATTGCCAAATGTGTAAAGACAAAAACGCTGATAAAATGTATTTTTAATATCTAATGTATGTGTTCATATCAAATGTATTTGTTTTTACATTAAATTTGCTTGAAATTATTTGTAAAATATGGTGTGTTTGGTTGCATATGTCACGATTTTATTTATGGCACAAAGGTGTTGCTAAAATATTGGCTAAATATAATACACTGTTTCTTGATTTGATGCTTTTCTAGACAGAAAATAAAACAGAGTAGATTTCACAATGGCCCAATCAATTCAGTTCATAATACTGTACGCAGGCACACTGAATGCAGAATGGGTGAGAATGGTTGTGGTCAAACTAATGTGCATTTTTTTTATGTGCTGTCTCTCTAGCTCTGTGTGTACCTACTGGTTTTGGTGGTTTACGAGGACACAAATTTGTATAATGACATGAGTATCACCTTAGTATTAAACTTTCTTCAGTTAAACAAAGAGAAAAATGGTCATTTCATTTAGGAACAGAGATGAGGTTCTCGAGGTAAATGCGTACCTTGGCTCTAAAGGTCAAACAACAAAAAATAAGGTCAAGAATCTTGGTGTGATTTTGGAGTCAGATCTGAATTTCAATAGTCATGTCAAAGCAGTAAGTAAATTATCTTAAAACATTGCAAGAATCAGATGCTTTGTTTCCAGTCAGGACTTAGAGTAACTAGTTCATGCTTTTATCACCAGCAGACTGGATCACTGTAATGGACTCATCACTGGCCTTCCCAAAAAGACAGTCAGACAGTTGCAGTTCATACTGAACACTGCTGCCAGGATCTGACCAGAACCAGAAAATCAGAGCACATCACACCTGTCCTTATGTCTTTACACTGGCTCCCAGTTACATTCAGAACAGATTTTAAAGTATTATTACTTGTCTATAAATCACTAAATGGCCTAGGACCTGAATACATTACAAATATGCTCACTGACTACAAACCTAACAGATTACTCAGATCATTAGGATCAAATAAACTAGAAATTCCAAGAGTTCATTCAAAGCAGGGTGAATGCACCTTTAGCTACTGCGTCTCCTGCTGGAAACAGCTTTCAGAAATGATCAGATGTGCTCCAACATTAGGCACATTCAACTTTGATGTTTTTAAAAATCAGGGTAAGGCCATATAGTAAGAGTTTTTTCAGAATAAAATACGCCTATGGAGAGTCCTCATAAACCACCAAAACTAACATGTGTGTGTGTGAGTTTGTGTATGAGAGAGCAAGTGAGTGCCTGTTCCCGTAGAGCCGTGGGAGAGAGGACTGTGTGTTTGAGAAGTGTCATGATCAGGGTGGGACGTACGAGGACAGAACACTCACTGTCTCAGCCAAATAGGAAGAGCAATCAGAGAGAGTCGTCAAAGCCAGGGAGGGGTAACAGGGCGGTGGGCACACAGTCACGGACAAATACTCATCACCACGGCCCACCAGAACCTTGCCCCAGAGACTAGAGACCTTTCGGAATTGGCATGGATAAGATATAAATGCCTAAAAGTTGGTGTGCAAAAGTTCGGAACTTCGGAAGCATGGCCTGGGATGGTTTACAGGCAGGAAAGGGAACACATCCAAACCCTACACACTGCTAATTATGGAACACTCCAAACGAGTGTCACTATATCCTGATAGATAGACACACACACACACACACACACACACACACACACACACACTCAGAATTCCAAAAAAAATTCCATAAGATGACTAGAGTGAAAAATTAATTCCCAAGAGACCTGCGATCGGAAGTTTCCCCTTTCGGGCTGCAGCTGAGCCACACATCTGTCTTGTGACATCACTACACTTGTGAACTGAGAGTGCTGTCGTTCTCTCTTCCTCTTTCTCGTCCTCTGTCTTCCTCTCTCTCTCTTTCTAAGATGTGAGAAGCCTCCTCCTTCATCCTGGACTGCAGTCAGAGAAAAGACCGAAGTCACGTCCACCCACAATCCCATCTTGACCATCAGCCACAGACAGGAAGTGTTAGAAGGGAAGAATAAGGTGAGTGTTCTAGTGGGTGGACTGATCATAGGGGACATGTCAAATGATACACAAGAGGGCACACAAGAACTCCCTCGAGATTCACAAAAGCAGGTCTCCCCATTCTGTGGAATTATGTGTTCTGCCAAATGCCTCAAGATAACAGCAATCAAGCAGAAGTTGTGTTTAGTTCTGGAGGTGGATAGGCAGGTGTCCTTCTTCTCTGATTACTAGAACAACATTAAATGATTTATTATTTGGAGAATACTCCATCTTCTTGTTCCTGAATCTGCATCCTTGTTGGTGTTGGAACAGAAATAAAATAATACAAACAAATGCAACAATAACAAATAATTGTAGAAAGTCATCAAGTAAGAGGGATGGGGGAAACAAACTGATGACATGAATTTAGGCCCATAGAAAGACACACTGAATTCATAACTTAAAAGTTGTTGATTCTTTCCTGTTTGGTGAAGGATCTTAACCCTAGATCTTAACCTTGTATGTATTATGGATCTTAATATTAGATACTCTTTCTCTCCCAATATCTTGAGAAATACAGCAAATAATAGAACCTTCTTGTATAAGAAACTTAAAAGGAATGGAACATGACAGCATGCAACTTACTGTGACTCTCTGAATTAGGTTCCCCCATTCCCATGAGGAAAAATATTGGTTTTATGGCTTCAATTTTATCCTGTATGGGGATGTATGTTAACCACTATTAGTTTGTTAAATATTAGAGCCTTCTTGTATAAGAAAAAAACATGGGGCAACATAATCTGATGTGGTGCAATCTGCCTGGTAGAATCCATTTACCATATTCCCATGGGAAGACATGTTGGTTTCATGGCTTAAACATTTAGATAAATGAACCACCTTGCATAAGATCCTGTGGGACGGAATCCAATGGTGAGAAACCTAACTGTTGGAATCAAACTGGTACTAGTTAATTAGTATTAGTAGTATTAATTAGTGGGGTGACATGGTGGCTCAGTGAGTAGCACTGTCGCTTCACAGCAAGAAGGTTGCTGGTTTGAGCCTCAGCTGGGTCAGTTGGCATTTCTCTGTGGAGTTTGCATGCTCTCCCCGTGTTTACATGGGTTTCCTATGAGTGCTCCGGTTTCCCCCACAAGTCCAAAGACATGCGCTATAGGTGAATTGGGTAAGCTTAATTGTCCGTAGTTTATGTGTGTATGTCCTGGTCCTCCAGGTTGGGGGTTAAGCGTTGCGCTAATGACCCACCTCATAAAAACTAGATGTTACACAACACCAACATGGTGTGGCTAAATATCTATAGTACTTCGATGTAAATGACCCTGGGAGTAAGTAAGTTTGATCAATTTTAGAATCTCTGTATATATAAAAAAACAGAGGTAACACAAACATATGCTGTTAATTCTATTCTATTTTGAACATTTTGGTATAATTGCAACTATCTGATTGATACAGTACACATCAAAACCTTCTTGTCCAAGAAATGTGGGGGAACGGAATGTGATGAAAAGCAATTCAGCTGAATCCGTTTCCCATTGCCATAAATAGACATGATGATTTTATGGCTGAAACGTTGTTGGTTGAATTCCATTTTGGAACAGATAATAACCATTATGAGTCAATATTAGAATGTCCTTGGATTAGGAACAAAACTCAATCAAGTGACGAGCAATCTCTCAGAACAGATTCGCCTATTCCTATGGAAAGATATGTTGCTGTGAAGACTTAAACAATGTGGATTCAGTATCATTTTCGGATGGATTTTAACCAGTATCAACTTGATAAATGTTAGAACATCCTTGTGTATGAAACTCGGGGGGACAGAATCTGAAGGTAAGCAGTCCAGCTGCCAGAATTTGTTCCCTATTCCCATGAGGAGAGATCGGGGATGGATCTTAGACAGTAAGAGTATGACAAATATTAGAACACCCTTGTACACCTGACAAAAGTCTTGTCTCCTATCCAAGTTTTAGGAACAACAAATAATAACTTGACTTCTAGTTGATCATTTGGTATCAGAAGTGGCTTATATGAAAGACAAATGCCTCTAGATTACGCTTATTTTACCAAAATAAAATATGATTATGCCTTGATTTTGATTTATTTAATTAGGACAGTAAGGTCTGACTTTGCTCAGACAAAAGTCTTGTCACTTAACAGAAATAATGTGCAGTATATAGAATATAAAGTCATGGTGCAGTGGAAAAATAATTAATATTGTGTATGACTCCCATGAGCTTGGATGACTGCATCCATACATCCCTGCAATGACTCAAATAACTTATTAATAAAGTGAAATGGCAAAGAAAGCGTTCTTGCAGGACTTTCAGAGTTCAATAAGATTCTTTGGTTTCATCTTCAATGCCTCCTCATTCATCTTACCCCAGACATGCTCAATAATAATGTTTATGTCTGGTGACTGGGCTGACCAATTCTGGAGTACCTTGACCGTCTTTGCTTTTAGGAACTTTGATGTGGAGGCTGAAATATGGGAAGGTTTATGAATCATTATGGTCACTATATAAAAAAATAATTATTGGCCCAGATTTTGTGGCTATGAGGAATGGAGAAAAATCGAAGGGAAAAATCCTTCAGGTTTGTCCTTTAATAAAAATCTTAACACAATTTCCCCAGTGAACTTGGTCACTGTTGGTCCTTGATTGACATTATTATCAAGAAAATTTATCGCTGATTGAGCAAGATTAGGGTTTGAGTAGGGATTGTATTATAGCTCTGATTGTTTGATGAATGCAGTTCCTGGACCAACAATAGAAGTTGATCCAGGAACATGTCCTACTTAAGGAAATCACATGGTCTAAAACTTTCCAGCAGTGTTTTGTTTGCACCTTTGCTTGCATGCAACAGTTGTTTCTCTTTCCACAGACTGTTGGAGTTCTGACAATTGGCAAAGCACTGGTTTCTGGCATCTATCGCTGTGTCACATCCAACCTATTAGGCAGAGATGAACTAGACATTCCTTTCTATGTCACAGGTATTTTATATAAGTCAACATTTTACCTTGTTCTCCATGCTCCCTCACTCCCTCTCCCCTTCCCATTCTTCCTCTCATCCCACCCTCCTCCGTCCTCTTGTTTTCGAGGGTTTGCTTTCAAGCTGTGCTAATTTCGGCCACAGTGGATGTAGCCCATCCTGACTGTTGTCATAGCGACAGGGTGGAGGAGTGAACAGGAACCTGTGGCTCTTATCAAACTGCCTCCTCGTGCGCCACATTATTTGGAGAACGCTGGCGGTGTTCGGGAAAGATAAACATTATCTTCCATCAGGAAACCCTCGAGCGGTTTCCACGGGAAATTTCAAATAGCTAAAGTAAATAGAGCGCCTTTACACTAGCGTCTTATTGCTACTTGCACTGACAATGGCTATTCAACATTGTCATCAAAGGTTACAAAAAATGCTGCTTGGTCAACACTTCAAAATGGTCTCTCTGTGCTGTTCCAAGACTTTTTGTTTCCAATAGGACTGCATGTGCTGTTTCAGTCTCACTGTATCAAAACTCTCAAACTTTTGTCCACCTTCACAGATGTCAAAGAAGGCTTTGTTGCATCTTTAGAGGAAGAGCCTAGAGAGGGTGGTGACCTTCATCTGCTATGTATAGCCAATAGGCATCTCTATTCAGACCTGTCATGGTCCAGAATAACCAGTCAAATCACAATTTGGGACGAAGCTTCAGGTCTTGATGGGGAGCTCACGGAGGGCCAGTTTTCTCAAACTCTCCACTTTGGGCTGAAGAATTTGACTGCACAGGATTCAGGAATGTACCGCTGCTCTGCCACACACCTGCTGACTGGAGAACCTACACATCTAGATACAGCAGTGGAGGTCACAGGTGTGTCTTTAAGAATCCCTGTCTTCAACACACACAAAGACACACACATATTTGTATATATGGTTTATGATGACTCTCTATAGATGTAAAAACGCAAAAATAAAATTACTAATTAAAGGACCTTAACCTAACCCCACATCTAAACCTAACCCTCACAGGAATCCTGTGGAAGATTTTGAATGTCAAAAGATCCCATTAAGTATGGTTTTTAAGCTTTTTAAATTACAAGGACACAAGTGATGTCCTCATAAACCAACTTAATATAGTACAACTAGGTCATACCCATGTCATTATACAATTTTGTGTCTTCATAAACCACATAAACCTGCACACAGACATACACATTTGTACAGCTGTTTAGAGACTTCCCATAGATGTAATGATCTGTATACTGTACGCTGACTACACAGTAAACCCAAACCCTCACAGGAAATAATCAGCATTTTTACATTTTCAAAATACCAAAAAAAGTCTGCACATGGTCAAAATGTACTGTATTGACAACATAGGCTCATTCTGAAAACATAGCCCTATATACATTTCTGGAGATCGCGAATCATCTAGCCAGAAGGATGCACGACTGCATTTCATTTTTAAAATAAATGCTACGGGCCGTATGACGCCGTTCCTTTTCGTGCTTACCAGCCTACCGCTTACTGTACCTTCGTATGGATGGCTTTCCGGTTGTTACCAGTTTGTCCAGTTAGCTTGCCATGTACGTTGGTGGACTTGAGACGCAGAGAGGAGATGACCATGACAACGGGGTTTGAGTCTGGTGAAGAACGCTTCCAGAAAGCAGGTGAGATAAAAACAGAAGCCAAAAAATAAAATACACCAATAAATAACAGGGTGAGAATGTGGTAAAACATGGTAAACATCAGGTGAGGGCTTTTCTTTTTCTGAATTGCTTTTAAAATTTGTCAGTTGGGTTGAGGGAAGTGGTTGGGTGGGTCAATCTGTGCTTTTGAAAACACTGTTGGTTGGGTTTAGGAAAGTGGGTGGGTCAGTCAATCTGTGATTTTTAAAATACTATTGGTTGGGTTTAGGGAAGGGGAAGGATGGGTCAGTCGATCGGTCAGTTGACAGCGGCCTCTGGTGGATTTAAGTGTGAAATGCATGCACAAATGGCACTCGCGAGAGAAATCTGAGTTCTCAAAATACGTACAAAGTGCCCTCTTTTGAATTCCCGAAAAACAAAAACTGCAAAAAAAAGTACTGTTACTCCTGGAACGTATTTGGTGCTCTCCAGAAATGTATATAGAGGTACGTTTTCAGAACAATTGTGGAGACATTTGGTCCCCACAATGTAAGTGATACAAGGTCATTAAAAAGATAGATGATTTCTATCTGAACATTAATTCTGATCTGATCATCTTTTAATCTTCTTTATTTTGCTCCTGACCTGGAAAATATTTCATTGTGACCAAACCGTCAAACACCAAAAATGGCACTGTGGTCTATATGTATAATCTATGTTGTCTTTAGAGAAATATTGACAGACTCTTTAAGACTAATATTAACCAATAACAATATTAACAATGGGGCAATGCGGTGGCACAGTAGATAGTGCTGTCGCCTTACACCAAGAATGTCGCTGGTTCGAGCCTTGGATGGGTCAGTTGGTGTTTCTGTGTGGAGTTTGCATGTTCTCCCCACGTTCGTGTGGGTTTCCTCCAGGTGCTCCGTTTTCTCCCACAAGTCCAAAGACATGCAATACAGGTCAATTGGGTAGGCTAAAATTGTCCATGGTGTATGTGTGTGAATAAGAGTGTATGAGTGTTTCCCAGTGATGGGTTGTAGCTGGAAGGGCATTCACTGCGTAAAACATATGCTGGATAAGTTGGCAGTTCATTTCGCTGTGGCGACCTAAGATTAATAAAAGGACTAAGCCAAAAAGAAAATGAATGAATGAATATTAACAACAGAATGTTTAATGCATATCTAGTACTCTTTATAGACTTTTACAATCATCAAACAAATCAATCACATTTCCATAATTT
The DNA here is from genome assembly GCA_903798205.1 of Danio tinwini. NCBI lineage: Eukaryota > Metazoa > Chordata > Actinopteri > Cypriniformes > Danionidae > Danio > Danio tinwini. The sequence goes on from CAIGQZ010001197.1 coordinate 685,185, forward strand.
CTGTAAAGTACAAGTATTCGATAAATGGTAGTATTATCAGTATAGTTACATGATATGCAAGCAGATCAGAAACTGTGGGTTACTCAGGTTAAGAACACAATCAACCACAGTCAGTTCCCCCAATCATAAGTTATTCATCTCTTAAATAGTGACTCTGAGTCCCATAGGGATGCGCTTGCAGACACCCACACATTTAGAAACAGATGCGGAAAGAGAAACAAAGAGAGAAGAAGAGAGACAGAGCAAAAGGGGTCCTTGGGAACTGGGTCCCTCAGCTTCCTGTAGCCCTTCTCTCCAAGGCTGAGCAAAGCAGGACCTCTTTGGTGTGGGAATAAGATCTAGTTAGGAGGAAGAGCACACAATGGCACTTCCCACCATGCCACATTTACAGGCTGCTTCACATGGCCGAAGAACAATCAGCCAATCAGCCACTGTCACAGAATGAGGAAAGAGACAATAATCAATTGTGTCTTGGAGGACAATATCTGAAACAGAAGTCAAATTATTATTCCTGTCCTTTATGTAATCAAGCTTCACGTAAAGGGTGTTGCTATTCTTTTATTTTCATCTACATAAATTAACACTACAGTATGTACACTTAATACAGGTGTAAACCAAAGCAATAGTAGGCATCCTTGGCCGACTAACTCGGAAATATTGCTATTTAGTCCACAAAAAGCTGAATGTGTCATTGACACAAACAGGGATTTTGTTGAATGGCACCAATCCAATGGCTGCAATTCAAACAGTCCAGGCCTCAATCTGTAATGAAAGAAATACCGCTCACAGTCTATTCACACTTCTAACAATGGCGAACCACGTTGCCTGTAAATCACTCAGCTGCTTTATAAGGCGGATATGTCATGCTAATGCAAGTCCTTCTGGGACATTCCACCTACGAGTTGACAGGCCATAATAATGACATTCAAGTTACTTTCATTGATACAAGATGATGTTGTACAGACTTTTGATAAATTACAAGAACATACAACAGGGTTTGTTAACTCTGCTTATAGACCTTTTCCTTTGAAAACAAAATTACCCATTATGCTTTGCGTGTATGCGTAAGGAGGATGCTTTGAACTTCCCTTTGGCAGCTTGATACGTATAAACAGTCACATTTGGACAGCTTTGAAATAATAATTTTAATCTATTTTACTTGCTTTTAACATCTTTGAACTAATACTGCTGTCAATCAACGCCTCCTCCTGGACTGATTATTTTTAAAATGTGATCTAATACACTGTAAAACCCAAAAAGTTAAGGTTATTCAGACCATTTGAGGAAACCACGCGGCAACCTCCCGCTCTCCTACGGGAAGCCAATACAGAAGTAACTAAAACTGCAATTCATCGACTCGCCTTTGGGAGCTAGCTCCAGGAAATCCAGATGATTTCTGACTGCAATGATAAATTGGCCAATTTTACAGCTGATAAAAACATGTTTACAGCCTGGTACCAAAGAATGATTTTGGTTCATATAGCTAATATTACCCTTCATGACAACTGTGTCCGTTTCGTATTGATTAAGTTTTATAAAGTCTGCATAATTAAGGAAGTGGCCATCCAGTGACAGCTAGGTCTCGCTGCTCGCTGTCTTGTCACCTTTGATTCCGGCTGATTAGCCGCTGAACTCAGCATATACATCGTATTCTTGTTTTGTTTTATGTGGCTTTACAATTGCATTTTTTTATTATTTCCCACAATGATCAGATACTATAGCATGCTGTTTCCCTCCATTTCCCAAGTGAGTGCAATTATATACTTATATACCATATCTATAAATGTATTTGTTTTACTTAAAGGGCACCTAGGTTACCCCTTTTTCCATATTTAATATGTCTTTTGTGTCCCCAGAATGTGTCTGAATGTGTAGAATGTGAAGTTTCAGCTCAAAACACCCATCAGATTATTTATTATAGCTTTCACTAGTTTGTATTTTACAGCTCTCAACAGCTTTTTGCTGTTTTTGTGTACTGGGCCTTTAAGGCTAGTCCTCCCCGCCCACCGTTCCCATGTGCCTGTCAGCGTGCCTCAGTCTCCACCCTCAGCTGTCTTAGACAACTGACAGACATAAAAGAAGCTTATCTCACGTAACGTTTGTGAGGTAAAACCACAGTAAGACCTTTGCCAATGATTATTTGATGCATTTGTTGTGGAGCTGCAACGATGAGTCACACACAATGTCATTACAAAATTCATGCACACACACAAACACACACACACACACACACAGTGCGGACACACATACAGCGAGCGCATTTAGCTTTGCACTGTCTTTGCACGCAAATGTGACAGGATACAGGTTAATATCAACTGCTGTATGGATATCTGTTACGTTAATGTACAAAATAAACCTGATTGAACGTCCACAAACTGGGATTGAAGCGTCTTCTAATTGTTCTGATACGCGGCTGTGGTGATTAAGTAAATCTTGAAGTAAATCGCTTTTATTTATTACAAACATGTACTGTATTGAAGAGCCCCTATTACACATTGAAAAGGGTCATATTTCGGTTTTATGGGTCTCTAACAACATACTGATATGTATGCAAGGTCAAAAAACACGTTCATGGTCTTATAATATGCATTTATTTTTTAATTAGAATCGTTCAGCGATTCATTTGTTCCCAAACCCCTGCTTAGCGCGAAGCTAATCTGCGCTGATTGGACCGATGACAGCCTGTTGTCATTGGTCGACAGCGTTCAGCGTGAGACAGTAAAATGGCCAGCATGGTTTATCAAGCCTGCGGCTGTGGGTCGTCAACATTGGTATAGGATCCGATCGCAGCGGACGCTCGAAACACGCTTCAAAGTAAACTTACTAACACCACAGTAAACAGTACCCAGTTCTCAACAGTGTTATTCAGACATCTTAGCGCCGAAAAGCAGTGCAGTTAAACACTAGCATATGTATGACATACATTCAGTTTTAATCCACACAGCAGCAAAAGCTAAACTATTCTGAACCTTGACCGCTGCACGTGTGCAGGATCAGCTAACGGTGGCCATAGCAACGACAAATGGCAGTGGAACGAGCTCACAAACGCATTTAAATCTGTAAACAAAGCAGCACGCGTCACATTTACAACGTTGCATTAGACGCAATATGAGAATATAAAGAGTTAACCTGATACAGTACACGCGATTACTGGTAACAAAACATGTAGATCATTTCTATTTGCAATCATTGCTGTGGCACCTCGTCCGTGAACTGCTATATAAGTTCTAAGTGCTACCTTGTAGCATCCTCTGTCCTCTGACAAGCTATCTCTGCGGGCTCCCGCTCTCCATTCGCAAGCCTTTTCAGTGCTGCTCACCAGCCTGAAGCCCAGCGTTCAGCAGCCTACCGGTGTACCTTATATTTTGTCCTTATTTTGCCTGCACCCCTGGTGTCTTGTCTGTCCATTACAAGATAGAGGCAGAAACTAATGCATGAGCTGTGTAGTGAGATCGCCCATTGTAAGCGTGCAGATTTCTGAACGACTCCTTTCCCTCACACTTCCAATAATATCCAGGTAAACACAGCGTCTTCATGAGCGTCTTGCTGCTGTGTTAGTGGGCAGGGCCGCAGGTTTAAATTTTGCCAGGTCTGCGCGCGCAACCATTATGTTTCGTAACGACATCACGCCGAAACGGCTGAAGATTCGTTATCAAGACAATTCATTTAAACCACTATGAGTCGACTCTTTTATAGATAAATCAATAGTTTTAAAAACTGTCCACTTTCAGATTTAAGCTTTAGCTGGATATTTCACTTCACTAAGAGCTGTGTTACACACTACATGGAAGGTCATTTTTCAAAAACCCATAATAGGGGCTCTTTAAAAGATTGTAAACTTGTAAAACTCACTCTTGATCACATTTGATGATGATTGATGATCCTAGCAAACTAAACAGATCTTTTATTCCCGGTTGCTTTGCGCACGTCCTGACTTGTTGATATGATTATAAACGTTACTATGGAGACATATTAATACGCAGCTGTCAATGCTGGTTTTAGCTGGTCATTTTGCAGCCTTACCTGCTAAGCCCAGGCCGGAAATGGCTGGAAACCAGCCTGGAAATGGCCAAAACCCCTCTAAAACCAGGCTGGTTGACCAGCTAAAACCAGCCAACCAGCTTAGACTGGTTTAAGCAGTTTTTTTCAGCAGGGAACTGTGTTTTTAAAAATCTAAAGACTTTATTGATATAGTGTACAACTTTATTGATATAGTGTACAAGCACATGTGGTCAGAACACAAACAAATTGCAGGTAATGAAGTATTAAGCATTTCTTCCTAAGAAAAGCCCCCGTCTAAGCTAAATGCTAGCAGGTGTCTGTAGCTCTGCTCATGCTCTGCCTCTTTGCCCTTGTTTGGAATCCCGTGGTCGGTGCGACGATGCGCGAACAAAATGGCGATGGTTGGCCACGCCTACATGTAGCTTCTTTTTTTCTTTTTTCTTTTTTCTTTTTTTTAAACAACAGCAAATATACAGTTTAAACATGACATCAGAAAGATAGAAATGTAACTAATAGCATAAAATAAACTTAAATATAAATTACATAATCAAAATAAATAAAAGACAGCTTCAACATAGAGATCTTTACAATGATATTATGATTTAACCTACCCATTTGACAGCAAGTTTACTATTCAATTAACATTTTTGCAACTATAACTGTATCTTGACATTTCTTACTAATAATATACTGGATCGAGTCTATATACAAATTAAAATCTATAATGGAAATCTTTAAACAAGGTTTAGAGTTATTCAATCTACATTTATGTATATGAAATTTACCGAAAAGAATCAAAAGATTCATTATCCACAAATAAATCATTTGATACATAATAAAATATAACATCTTTGGGGGACAAATTACATCTAAAACCAGATTTTTTTTTGGACATACAACGATAAATCTTCCCAAAATTTCTTTGAATGTTGACATTCATAAAAAAGATGAACCAAAGACTCTGGATGATTTAAACAAAATGAGCAATTTTCATCAGTCTGCAGAAATTTTGATAATGTATAATTGGTAACATAAATGTTGTGAAGTATTACGTGTAGCTTCTTTTGCGTTACCTATTAACGTATGGGTGACGTCACGGATACTACGTCCATATCTTTTACAGTCTATGGAGGAAACTGATTGCAACAAACCATTTAAGTTAAAAAACTAATCCTAATGAGTACTGTGAACTTAATCCATTTGAGTAAATGAAGCAATTTGAGCACAGTAAAACCCAATAAATGAAGAGAACTCAAACCAATTGAATACTGTAAAACCCAAGAAGTTAAGGCAACTTAACGTTTGAGGAAACCGATTGCTACAAACCATTAGAGTTAAAAAAAAAATAATCTATATGAGTACTTTGAACTTACTCCATTTAAATTGAAGTAATGAGGTATTTCATTAACTCCTTACCTTCAACACTGAGTTCAAAACTCTTTTCAAATGAAAGTAACACTCAAAAAGAACTCATGTAAACACCTTAGTCTTATTATTCTCCTAAGCAAATAATTTGATTACTGATGTCCATGTAAAGTCATTCTGTAGTGCATTTAGTTATTGTTTAAGTAATTGTTTCAGTCATCATACAGTAAACATCCGTCATCTTCTCATCAGTGACATTCAGTCTAAACAGTCTCTGGGTCATTGCATGTAAAGTATCTTCTTGGACATTTTTAATGGTTCCAAACAGTTTGCTGCATGTCTTAAAGTAGTATGATGCGATTTACTTTCTATGTGTGATTTGATTGGACAGGAATTACAGGACTGATTCCCCATAGACAGGAAACAATTAAGTAGTGACTGCAGTTTGAAGAAAAGCAGTGGAGTAAAAGTACCGATACAGCAGTAAAAATGTACTTAAGGAAAAGTAAAAGTACACATTTTTAAAACTACTTAGTAAATTACAATTCCTGGGAAAAACTAAATTACAGTCATTTGAGTATTTGTAATTTGTTATTTTTAGACACTTAATTAGGAGAATGTTTTTCTACTGCGCTAGAACTGCATCTGACAGAAGAATAACGGCTTTAACACATACCTTTCAAAATCAAAGTTGTGGATCACAAAAACACTCCGTAAGTCACTCAAAACGGTATTGACAACCATTTCCAGATCAAGATTTACCAGTTGTAAGTGCTGTAATTGGAAGTTTTAAGCATCCTATCAGAAGACGGTGCCTACTATGGCGCCCTCCATGCTGCAATGAAGAAAAGAGTCTATAGAAAATGAAGAGCAAAAAATTCGCATCAACTGTGTTTTGTCACTGACATCCCACAAGACTTGACTTGAATTTCACCCAATGATCTGTAAGATATATAATGTTATATATAGTAATCAATATTATACCACTTCAAATATTGACTTCTGTATATAACTCTCTATTATAGTTCTGTGATTCAACCATGTTTCCCACTGATGCCCCCAACCTGGGAAATTAGGGCTGAAAGAAAACATTGAGCCTCCCACTCATAATAATAAGTCTTTGTGGTTTTGTTCATGTGCATTTTACTTTAAATACTATTTGTCCGATATGACTTGAACCTACAAAAATTGCCTCATGTCAAAAGTCCCTGTTTTTTAAGCATTTTGAATTACAAGGACACAAGGCATAAACCAACTTAATATACTACAACTAGGTCATATCCATGTTATTATGCAATTTTATGTTCTCATAAACCACACACACCTGCACACACACTTGTATGCACAAGTCCACGCATTCGCTCAGGTGTTCACGAGTTCAGATGTTTAGGAGGATCATGCATAATAACCGTTCTCTCTTTCTCACTGTACAGTTTTGCAGGCGCCGGTGCTGCTGGGGAATCTGAGTGATCACAGTGTTAATGTAAGCAACTCTATCACTCTCCACTGTCCTGCTCGGGGGGTCCCACAGCCACACATAACATGGTATAAGAACCAAAGGAAGCTACAGCAGGTGTCTGGTGAGACTAGGAAGTGTATTTTTTTGAATGTTTATTTGCTGTATAAAAATAGAATGCATACATATAATCATGTTATTGACAGGAATCATGCTGTTTCCAGAGGAAGGGACTCTTCATATTGACAGAATTACAGTTGAAGATCAGGGATTCTATACCTGTCAAGCCACCAATCAGCGGGGGTCTGTAGAGAGCTCCGCCCACATTTGGGTTCAAAGTAAGTTGACTTGAGTGTGTGTTCACACTTAAAATGTTTGGTTGAATTAAAACAAACTCTGGTGAAATTGATTTGTTAGGGCAGGTTATTTGATCTAGTGTGCCATATGCTGCATATGTTCAATAAGTTAAGTTGTTCTCTGATATATACATAGTAGGTATATGGCTTAGGTAAGTAAAAAAAATCTCCAGAAATGGTTTTATGTTTTCATTTATTACTTCATAAAATACCCCTAGAATCACAAGATCCATAATTGATCCACTGAACAAATGTAGAATCTGTAAATCTTGTATTTTGCATCCTGACGTGAGTTTGAACATGTCTTGTGCAATCATTGCTCAGTAATGCATAGTAAACAATCTGGGTCTCCAGATTTTCAAAACAAAAGACCCAAATACATAGTAAGTTCGATACAAACTTAAAAATAACTATGGGAGGAAAATGATCATTGTTGTCTGGAAATGCTGTGGGTTATCAAATGCATTCAGAGGTGTGCATAGTAACAGTCCCAGAGCTACATATAAGTCTGTGTTTCCTGATGACACATCAAGACACCTGTTCCTCAAGTCCGGATGAATGACCTAAAGTACTTGCAGAATGACAAAGGTCTGCTTTGTGTGCTGATTGGCATTTTGTCCATTTTATACTCGTGGTTTTACATAAGAATGAGGAAACAATCATGTCTGAGGGTCACGGTATTCTCATTTCCATTTACTAATCTCTTATGTTTCTGATTATGCCTAGGTTGATTTCTGCCACCCTGATTTTCTTTGTGGGAACCTTTAAATGTGGCCACTGCCATCTTAACCAAGCAAACCAAGACTCTTTGTCTACTTCCAAACAAACTACGGGTGTGCCTCAATCACCTCCCTAGCTTTCAAGGTCGTAGATCAGTAAGTCATGTACATGAATTAGGGAAGTGGTCCCCAACATTTTTATCACTGCGGACCGGTCAATGCTTGACAATTTTAACAAGGACCGGAGGGGGCAAGGAGGTGGATCGTAAGTTGCTAGGCCACCATCAACCATTTTCTCAGAGGATGACAAGCTGACAAAACATTGCTGTCACTCTGATGCAAGTTTTATTTATGGAGAAAATTACAAAGCACTGCAGGATTTGGGTGTTCTGTGTTTGTCTGAGGTAATTAGTCTACCGAGATGTGTACATTCCATACAAGATGAAGCTGATTGGTTAGTTCTTGTCACATGGCTCGCAGTGCGCTCCTGGCATTCATTCAACTGTGTGCATCTGGAAGGTGTGTGTGCGTCACGCCGCTTGCGACATCTTCATTGGAAATAACAAACTTGCCGAACTCTAGAAAATTTCTTGTGCGGCCCAGTACCAATTGATCCACGGACCGGTGGTTGAAGACCACTGAATTAGAGCACTGGTAACGACAGGGATGAGCTCAATTCATCACCGATTGGTACACACGAGAAAGTCTTGAAATTTATAAACAACAGCATAACAATTTTTTTATATATTAATTTGACAAAGTTTTTAAAAGTACATTATAACAGTTTGATTGTTTCATATACCAGCAACATTTCAACCATTAAACAATTGTTAAATAAATGTTTGCTAGATTGTTCCTAACTTGTCTAGCTATGTTCATTCATGTTAAAAAAACAAAAACAAACAGGTTCGTTTTAGAAAATTGTCTCTTGTTTGTCAATCGTCTCTCATTGCTAAAATGTTAGCTTGTAAACATTAAAAATCAACTTTACCATGCACTGAACCTATAGGGGAAAAATTAGATTTTTAAACTTTTATTTCAGAGGTTTCTTTGGATTTACTTGATTTATTAGGTCTATGTTATATTAATAATTTTGAAAAAATAAAAAAGAAAGTGACAAGAATATCAAATGTTGTCATTCACATAAGTTTTCATGATGTTATTCCACCAAATAGAAATGTCTAAAAAGATCACAAATGATTCAGAAAACATGGCATCTTTTTGTTATTTTATGATACAAAAGTTTCTCCAAATGACACCATTTTTTTTTCTCACACTCCCCTATTTACTCTAGTCAGACGCTTCTAAACTGAGTGCTGAGAGGAGACGTTCACGCTGTTCTCTTCCGATAGGTCAGGAAGGAAACTGTCTCCCATTTTCATTTCCCACAGATGGCCTTGGCTTTTCAACTCTTAAACTGTTTACCTATTTCTATGTAGGTTCATTTGTTTAGCTATTTCTATAGAGGCTGATGCATAACTCACAACCTCTATAGGGAGTTGTCAAGCTCGTGGGGACAAATCTAATCTGGGTCATGTCCCAGTCTGTCTTTTTTCTTTTGTGACAACACTTATTTATGTGTCCTATAGATTCATCTGAATCCCTTTCTCTGGAGATCCCGACTCTAGCATGTACGTGTGTTGTGGCCACACTCTTCTGGCTGCTTCTCACACTGCTGATTCGGAAACTCAAACATGTGAGGGCCAATAAAATTTTATATTGTATACCTATATTACTGTATTGTGTAATATATAACTGTATTGTCTGGCTCATTCTCAGCCAAACTCTGTTAATGGCAAAGCAGAGTACCTGCCGATCATCTTGGACCCAGGGGAGAAGCCTCTGGTCGAGCACTGTGATAGGTTACAATATGACCCTGCCCAATGGGAGTTTCCACGGGACCGCCTTAAACTGGGTAAATAGTGTATTTAAATTGTTTTGATGCTCTTATGTAGTACACTGATATGCGGTCTATTATGCTGTTTTTCAGAAAAGCCCCTGGGACGAGGAGCATTTGGACGAGTGATGCAGGCCTCGGCTGTTGGCATTGGCAATTCAGCTAGCTGCACCACAGTAGCTGTAAAAATGCTTAAAGGTATATTCTTAAACATGAAAACAGCTGCTCACACGATCTGATGAAAATACAGGTAGCCTACTGTTTGAATTAGTATGCAAAGAAGACATCTTAAATCTTAAGGTGCTGATTTTAAAGTGTTTCTTTAGAGCGAGCAGACCCACATAGAATAACCACATTAATGTTGAACAATAGTGCTTCTTTAGAATGCATACAGTAAATGAAGTTTCTTTATTTTGAGGTGACAATTTTGAATGCAATACTTTAGTATGCTTAGCACTGGGTTGACTGTTGAGGTGTCAATGTTTATCTTTTTTTTTATATGCATACACACAAGTTTCCACTATGTTGAGGTGACAGCAGTGTAGTCATCATTTCTAGCTGCATGTGTGTGTGTGGTTGGGGGGTTATTTTTCAGTTATACACAGGTCCAGAGCCAGATTAAGAAGATAACGAGCCCTGGGGCTATAGCAAACCCAAGGGCTCCATTTATTTATTGCTTTAAAAAAAAGTTATTTTTTTGCTATTATTATTATCCATTTGCTAATTAATATTATTATAACTATTTGATTTATGTGATAATAAATGTTTTATATTTTACTAAAGTAGCCATACAAGCATACAAAATTTATCACATAACATATCAAATTTTAAACAGGCTAGCAAAATCAACAAAAAAAACTAATTTGCAATACTTCCTAAATAAGTAAATAATGCAGGTTATCTTGAAAAAGTTTACTTTAAACTTTAGCTGAGCTCGGGGATGTAGGTAATCACACACATATATTTTAGAAATGTCTGAAGTTGTCTACCTTTTACTCCTCTGTTTTTTTTTTTTTTCGCTTTAAGGAATACCCCAGGATGTATATAATAAAAACCAGAGATATTTACTACATATATTTTTACTAAGTGCAAGAAAGACTATTACAATAAATTGGATGAGGCCACACCCTCCAACAATAGCACTGTGTATAGAAAAACTTGAATCGATATACAGAATGGAATATATGACTGCTTAATTGCTGAAATTGAATATTTTTTAAACAAAGATGGGCACCTGTTACTGTGTTTATGAACATGGCAACAGGACATAGTATTCCCAGCTGTATCCTTTGAAATTTGAAAATGATGTATGTGTCTTTTTGTAATTTGTTTTTATTTACTAGTAGTGTTACTTATTGTTATTATTATTATTTTCTTTTATTTTTCACAGTTTTTTTTTATATCTGCTGCTGTTATTGACTGTTTAGTTCTGTAAAATGTTCTAATGTAAAAAAAAAAAAAAAAAACTTTAGCTGAGCAGAAATTATAAAATATATATTATATATTTTTATATAAGTTCATGCTTCTAATTTTCCATTTGGTCTTGAATCAGTAAATTACAGATGGCTAGCATGTTTCTTTTTTTTGCCTCAGATACTCCGCATCAAAGGACATTTTGATAACTCGGTGTATAGACTATAGCTAGGCTATTTGACTAAGTCGCACACTGTCTCAGTTATGAGAGAGCAGAATTGTTCGGGCGTGTGTCCGAGACAGCGGTTCAATTATGAGTCCATTCTGTATAATCCCGCATATTCCGGGTTCTCTTACTGCACGTTAAGAATGGATACTGTTTAAAATGTATTTTTTGTTCTACAATGCGCTTGGTTAGCCTATACCCAGAATGGGAACTAAATAAGGAACTGTGCTGGGAAAAGGGGAACTATGGGGAAAATGTGCATGGAAAATGGGGGACTAAACTGGGCTATATGTAAAACTCTGATTGCGCCATAGCTTAGCGGCGTCACTGTTTTTAAACTGCAGCAAACCGAAAAGAATAGCCTACCTCACATTATTGACATGCGAAAGCATAGCGCAAAGAGGTGATTCAAGAGTTATGACAAAAATTAATTCTTCAGCCAATCAAGGACCCCCTATTCTGTGGGCCCTAGCCCTTATGTTAATCTGGCCCTGTCCAGGATTTATTTTTAATCACACCTTTTTGCTTCTTTTTTTTAGCTTCTTATTATTATTATTCATTTGCTAATTAATATTATTTCATAATATGCGTTTTTATGATTATAAATAAAAGAATTTAATAAATGAATATTGCATGTTGCACTGCATCACAGCTGACTGTTAACACTTTAACATGTTACATGAATAATTTGGGTTTTGATCACCTTCCATACACCGCAATTTTTCTACACGCAGTCTGCATATTCGCTTTAAAATATTGAACAAGAAAACATTGATCTGCTATGGCAATTGCTTTTATGAGGGGATTAAAATATGTTTGAGCCCTATTTTAAATGAGCAATTTTATATCTTTTTAATACCTTTTTTCATATATTTTATACCGAAATGACGCAGACACTGGGCATAGATTAATCCCTGTCCTCCACATTTGGATCGTCTGTGTTCAAAAACGATCTCGAATGGAGTAAACTTTGAGAGACTGTAAAGTCAGCTGACAGCTGTGCAAACTGAAGTATACTTCTTTACTGTCGGGGTTGTGTGTGTGTTGTACCTGCAGATGGCGCTACTCACAGTGAACACAAGGCTCTAATGACAGAACTGAAGATCCTCAATCATATCGGTCATCACCTCAATGTGGTCAATCTTCTCGGCGCATGTACCAAATCAGGAGGTCTGTATGTGGCCATTCCTCTGTAAAAAATAAATAAATAAATAAAAATGTAAAATTGAGTTTTGACTAAAATATATTTTAGATTTTAAGAAACATTTCTTGATCATTAAATCAACATATTTTGTTTTAATATTATCAATTAAATCATTTTTTTGGATAAAATGAAAAAGTTTTATATTAAAAAGTTGTATATTTTCAGACCTTAAATTTACAAGAAAACTTGTATATACTTTATGCATATTTAAAGAGAGCATATTTTTCAATTTTTGCATATTTTAGATTTGCAAATAAATGATACTATACTTGTTTATACATTTGAAGACACCATCAGCAGCTTATAAAATAAAACACATTTTAACCAAACACATGAGCCTATTAATGGAAAATAAATCTTTTGTTGTTTCCAGGGCCTTTGATGGTCATTGTTGAATACTGCAAGTTTGGCAACCTGTCTGCATACCTCAAGAGTAAACGAGAAGTGTTCCTGTTGAATAGAGTTAGTCTGTCGGTCTGTCTGTGATACCTACCTACCTACTTACCTCTGTGTGTCTGTCTGTCTAAAAAAAATATTAGATTGCAGAAGCTTAAATTAGTTTTGCAGGATGTCACTCAGCTCATCTTTTGAAGGTCACAGTATTTTAAGCTGGTTTGTGGTATTATGAAGTTTAATGACCTCTCTATATATGTCAGCTGTCAAGTTTATAGTCTTGTCTCATAATCAAGACTATAAACTTCTATAATGAAAAGACTTGTGCTTACAAAGACAACACTGCATGAAAATCTCTAAGATATAACTCTCCTCCTTCAATGGGCTCAAAAGATATAATAAATAAATAAATACATATATATAGTTAAATATATAAAGTTGGTAAGACTTTTTCATTAATACATTTACTAACATGAACAAATAACGAACAATACATTTATTACAGTATTTGCTCATTAGTTAAAGTTGGTGAATGAAAATACAATATTTCATTGTTAGTTCATGTTAACTTACGGTGCATTAACTAATGTTAACAAGCATGAATTAATTGGATGTTACAGTTTTTCTCTGTCGCTTTGATACATTTCTAAGACCTAAATGTTCAATCTTCAGACCATTTTGTCACTTGTGGACATCAAAAAAGTTGTTTCTCATTCATTTGAACAAATTGCAAATGCTTGCGTACATCCCTGCAAATGATTATGTGCCCCCCACATACTCACCCCCCACAACATTCAATCGTTTGTTCACGGCATAAGTCTTTACATGCCAAATGACTGAACAAGTTGTCGTAATATTTTGTCGCCTTTTTCTAAACATTTCCATTCTTTTCTGTTTACATTTCTTCTTTTGTTTTGTTTTTCTTTGTGCTGTGCAGTGCTTTATTCTCCTTTCTGTATCACAATGACATGATCTGTCAACAAATTTCAGTACCAACAGCACAAAAATAAAATAAATAAATCCATACCCAAGTGAAAAGAAAGTGTACTTAAGTTGTATTTTTTAGACGTAATTATCATATTTTAATTGTACTATAAGTGGATATTAAATGTGTTATTTTGGAACAACTTTAAGCATATTAATTGTTATTTTATATATACTTAAGATTAACTAAGTTATTTGAACTATGTTTTAGTTGTGTTAAAATGGACAAACTTTAAGTACAATTAAAGTGTACTTTTAAAAGTGTATTTTATTTAAAGTACATTTAAATGATATATTGGAAATACAGTTAAAGTATATTTTAAGTTCAGATAAAGTGTATTTTTAGCCCAGCTGCAGTGCATTTTAAAACCAATTAAAGTATAGTAAAAGCCCAGTTGATGTATACTTAAACTTCAGATGAATTATAATTTAAGCACAGCTGAAGTGCATTTTTAAACTAGTTAAAGTATTGCTTAAGCTAAGTGGAAGTATATTTTAAGACCAGTAGAAAAATATTGTAAGCTTCACATTAATGTGTTATTACTATACTTACTATACATTTGCAGAGTACTACAAGACCTACTTGATTTCAACAACAGTCAACTAAATTATTCAGGAGAATGTTTTTTTAATTACAATAAAATATGCTGTAAAAGTACAAACACAAATAACTGCACGGTTTTTGAATGCTTGAAAAGAACTTTTTCAATTGCCAATTAACATTGTATAACAGTGTGAAGTAAAATATTTTGAAATACAGGCTAAAGCACATGCTCATTTGCAGTATTTAAAATTTGTTTCATTATGTCTAAAACAATTAAAAATAACATGCATATACTTTAGACACACTCAAATTAGCACCGTTTCACAATGTTCTTATAAAGTACACATAAAACATACTTTAAAAAAAGAGTAAAATGTGTGTGTTCTCTGTAAATACATTAAAATGCATAAATAGTATGCTTGAGTTCTAGCATATTTTTTTAAGTGCGATTACGCATATTTTTTTTACCAATGTACTTGTAGTATACTTTATGATAAATACATTAAAATGCAAACCAACACATTTAGATTGCACTTTAAGTAAGTATGTTATTTGTGTTAATTGTGCTTTAAACATACTATCTACATTTCAAGTACATTTGTAATATATTTAAGAGCACTTCTTTTTCACTTGGGTAGTTTACACTCAAACTCCCTTCCAGAGTACACTGTTATAGTGACAACATGACTAAGTAATTTGACTGTCTTATCCACACACAATAACACAAGAACTTGTCATTTTGATGGCACTGACATGTTCATTGACACAAAAATTTAGTTTTGAGAGAACTAATGATTTTTTAGCAAGAGACTGGGTTTTGCACATGATCCCTGATGTTTTTTTCTATTTGTACACGCTGTTTTGAGAAATGCACTTAAAGTTTTGAAAATTTCAATTCTGATCTGAGAAAAGTACCAACATGACTTGGAAAAACTGTAATACTGCATTAGTAAATATTGAACTTTGATTAATAAATGCTGTACAAGTAATGTTTATTCTTAGTTCATGTAA
>CAIGQZ010001197.1:715517-733806 GCA_903798205.1 Danio tinwini
GCAAAACAGAAAACGTTGTTAAAAAGCGATTTATTATGACCAGCATCTTGAATAACAGAAAGAAGGCTATTTTGGGATTGCAAAGCGAGACTTCTTGACAGATTGTCAAAAGGGAAGTAAAAGAGGAAACCAGGTCAAATTTAAACCTCTTTTTGAGTCACATTTGCTCTCATGTGAAGGAAAGAGTACTGAAAAATCATACTCGTGTTAAAGTGCCAAAATATGTAGTTAAAGTATAGTAAAAGTATCCGTTCTAAATGTAAAAAACAAGTAAAAAAGCAGCCCTTCTAAAAGTACCCAGGATTATAATATTTTTCCACAATAAAGCAGCAAATAAAAAAATGTAACAAAGTAAAAAATGATAGTTTTTTTCCCAACACATTCTTAACATAATAGTTTTAATAACTCATTTCAAATAACTAATTTTTTTTCAAGAAACTAATATTCAGCTTAAAGTGACATTTAAAGGCTTAAAGGTGCAGTAGGCGATTGTCTTCAGAAACATTTTTTGTTGTGCTGGTTGAAAGTCTCTTCACATTCCAATAGTAACAAGTAAATGATCTAAATGTATGATATGTATTTTATATTCTGGGTAACGCAAAAAACAAAAATAATGTTCATCCAATTAAAAATTGTTGGGCCGATAATTCCCATAATTGTAATAAGTAGCCCAAACTTTGTCAGCATATGTAGATTTGTACAACTGCGCACCTCTGTTCATCCAGATCTGCTGATTATGCAGTCACATGGACAATAGACAGTGGTAAAAACAAATGCTGAATCAATATTGGGGTTACTTTTGCACGCTTGAAAAAAGATGACACCATGATTGAAGTATTTCTTGTAGACAGGTAATTTTGTTTTAAAACACTTTTCGTCACGCAAAGCTGATGTAGATTGTGTTGTTACAAATGGGTTATATCCACTGAAGTATTGTTCAGCCACCAAAATCTTGCGGCAATAGATTAATGTGACTATTTTTAGTTTCATAAGGGGCCTTTTACAGCATTGATAATGTAGATTTTATTTAGTTTAACAACAAAACATTAGTAAATAGCGATATTTCGCCTAGCCTGCTTTACTGAGCTGAAATTGGTTTTATATTCACATCAGTTCATTTTTGAACAATGACAACCTTTGACACGCTCCCTATATTGTTTACCAGCATGTAAATATGGTTTAGTAATAAGTGTAATTCCTGCACACCAGCGGCCAACCACTAAGCATACAGTAGTCGCTTTAGGAAAGCATGTGTAAGAGAGACCAGCGATCCTTGCCTGCATGAAATATTGCACATTATGACAAGTTTTGCTTGCTAATTACACAACTGAAAACGTGCTTGATATAATACAGTTTCTTGTTCAGAATTTTAGCATTAAAAAGTTTTTTAACAGGCAAATGACATGAACTAGTGGATCTCTGTCATCTGAATTCACGAGCGTGCGCATTAAAGGAGGTGTGGCTTTAGACGGCAGAGGATG
This sequence comes from Danio tinwini, assembly GCA_903798205.1. Classification (NCBI taxonomy): domain Eukaryota; kingdom Metazoa; phylum Chordata; class Actinopteri; order Cypriniformes; family Danionidae; genus Danio; species Danio tinwini. The sequence goes on from CAIGQZ010001197.1 coordinate 716,999, forward strand.
GAGTGTGTTTCAATTAATTAAGATCAAAATTCGCGGTACGTCACTGATTTTGATCTGACCCCAAAAATTATTTAAACCAGGAAGATGAAATTAGCTGACAAAAGCTCAAAATTATTCAGTTTTCCCCACAATTAAAGCTGACAGGTGCTAATGTTGTCTTGACTGATGCTCAACACACACAAATCTGTTATCATTTCAAAAAAGGGTGTCTTGAACCTTTAAATTACATCAGAAAGACCAATTTTTTCTATGCACGATTTGATTAAAGGACAAAATAAAAATAAAAAGTAATGACTACAGTTTTAAGGAAAATAATAGAGTAAAAGTACCAATATAGCACTAAAACTGTTTTAGACAAAAAAGAACACAAAGTACAATTCCTGAGAAAATGCACTCAATTATTGCTATTGAAAATTTGCTGCTTTTTATTTCTGCGTCAGATGCAGCACAGTATCAAATATATACAAGAGAAAAAAACACCACAATTGGAAAAGCCATCAATGCGTGCTCATAGATGTTTCTGTTAGGGTGGTGCACTATTATCTTCTCACATCTGATGAGAAGTGATCACTAGGAGGAAATCAAAAGAGAGAACAATCGAAGATATCCGAAATATCTACAGCAAATCACACCTCCTCCTCCCTTTGGCCTGACTTCAGCACATGCACATGACATACTAAACATGAATAACACCGTCTACAAGGGTGTTTACTTTAGCTTCTTGCATAGCTACAGAATAACAGAGTGAGACAAGAGGCCCATTTAAAAACTGAAGTAAAATTTACTGTATAAGATAAGGCTGTTCTTATTATATAGAAGGTATTGGTTTTGTAAATGACAATAAATATACACCTGAAAAAAATGGATTGATATAGTACACGCAATAATTAGGATGGAAATATGACAACAACATAAAAAAACAAAGACGTTTTTGCGTATTTGGAGTAAATTAACAGATTATATTAGACCAGTACACCTAGGTTTATCTTGAATTTTGTTACCCCATGTCCTACTGTACATAGTTTGTTAAAGGGAAGGCAGAAAACTGAAAAAGCATGAGTAAAATCTGACAACATTTCCAGGATTTAGGGCATGCAAATTAATGGTTATTGTTTTATTCTCATCTCTTTCTGTCTGAGAGATTATGCACACTGTAAAAAAAAAATGCTGGGACAAAACTTGTAATATTGTTATATGCAGCTCTACCAAAGCAGGTGTTGATGCCCCATCTCTAGCTCTCAAATATTAGTGTGGAGCTCTTATAAGACTAGTTCACAATAACAGGTTAAAGGAACTCTTGACGTTTTTTGCAAATAGGCTCAGAGTTATACCTTTTTATACGGCCTTGGAGTCTGGCAGTAGCACTAATTATTGTAATCGGATTAGACCATTAGTACCTCGTGCAAATTTATTTAAAAAATAATATTTAATTAATTATATAATAAATTTATAATTTTTCTATTTAAAGCTTGACTCTTTGTATTTCCATCTTGTACTAAAGGCTGCTTTATACTTCTCCGTCGAGTGATCGGGATGACGCACGGCGCAAGCATCAGGGAAGTATTCATAGCGCTTCACTTTTTCCACATTTTTTTATGTTACAGCCTTATTAGAAAATTTATTAAATTCATTTACTTTCTCAAAATTCTACACATGATACCCCATAATGACAATGTGAACAAAGTTTTTTTTTTATTGTTGCAAATTTATTAAAAATAAAAAAACCTGAAAATTTGCATGTACATAAGTATTCACAGCCTTTGCAATGAAGCTTTAAATTGAGCTCAGGTATATTCTGTTTCCACTGATCATTCTTGAGATGTTTCAGCAGCTAAATACAGTTGATTGAACATGATTTGAAAAGGCATACACCTGTCCATATAAGGTCCCAGGGTGGGCAGTGCATAACAAAGAACAAACCAAGCAGGAAGACAAAGAAATAGTCTGTAGACCTCTGAGACAAGATTGGCTTGAGGCACAAGGCTGGGGATGGTTACAGAAAAACTTCTTTGCTCTGAAAGTTCCAATGAGCACAGTGGCCTCTATCATCCGTAAGTGGAAGATTGAACCACCAGTACTATTCCTAGAGCTGGCCGCATATGTAAGCTGAGTGATCGGGGGAAAAGGGCCTTAGTCAGGGAGGTGATCAATAACTTGATGGTCACTTTGTCTGAGCTCCAGCATTCTTCTGTGGAGAGAGGAGAACGTTACAGAAGGACAACCATCTGTGCAGCAATCCACCAATCAGGCCTGTATGGTAGAGTGCCCAGACGGAAGCCACTCCCCGCCTGGAATTTGCCAAAAGGCATCTGAAGGACTCTCAGACCATAAGAAACTAAATTCTCTGGTCTGATGAGACTAAAATTGAACTTTTTGGAGTGAATGCCAGGCGTTGCGTTTGTAGAAAACCAAGCACTGCTCATCACCAGGCTAACGGTGGTGAGCAGCATCATGCTGTAGGGATGTTTTTCAGCAACAGGAACTAGAAGACTAGTCTGGATAGAGGGAAAAATGAATGCAGCAATGTACAGATACATCCTGAATGAAAACCTGCTTCAGAGTGCTCTTGACCTCAGACTGGGGTGACGATTCATCTTCCAGCCGGACAATGACCCAAAGCCTACTGCCAAAATATCAATGAAGTGGCTTCACAACAACTCGGTGAATATCCTTGAGTGGCCCAGCCAGAGCCCAGACCTAAATCCTATTGAACATCTCTGGAGAGATCTGAAAATGGCTGTACACCGTCGCTTCCCATTCAACCTGATAGAGCTACTACAAAGAGGAATGGACAAAAATTCAGGTGTGCCAAGCCTGTGGCATCATATTCAAAAAGACTTGAGGCTGTAATTGCTACCAAAGATGCATCAACAAAGTATTGAGCAAAGGCTGTGAATACTTATGTACATGTGATTTTTCAAGTTTTTTATTTTTTATAAATTTGCAACAATTTTCAAAAAAATTTTCTTCACATTGTCATTATGGGGTATTGGGAGTAGAATTGAGAAAATAAATTTATTTAATCCATTTTGAAATAAGGCTGTAACGTAAAAAAAACATGGAAAAAGTGAAGCGCTATGAATACTATCCAGATGCACAGTACTTCTGTGCGCTATTTGTGTTGCTCTGCTATAGCACTTTCGCTTTATAGCAGGTTTTTATGTTCCTCTGTGTCGAGTTTGCTTTGAGTAGCTAAAACTCGCTCATTTTGAGGTGGGAACCGGCAGACGTCCGACAGCTTTAAGAAAAGTTTCCATCTGGAGCTCCTTTACTGGACTCAACACTTGTAAACACTAGCTTCATCAGGCTCGCGGCTCTCAGCACCGCCCACACTGGTCAGTGATACAAAGCAGACAATCACAGAGCTTGCGCTACATGTGTAGTTACATTTTTTGAGGGGTGCGCGTCAGTGCCAACGTCACACTGTTTTTTCTTTAAATAGGAAAATAATCACTTTTTTTTTTTTAAAGGAGATGCCAATGGTCTAATCCGATTCAATAATCTATGCTAATCTTCTGCCATACCAAAAGATCATGTGAATTGATTTAAAAATGGTAAAACTCTAGGTGACTCGCAAAATGAGCCCATCTGCAAAGAAAAAGTGGAGTATTCCTTTAATATTGAGCAAACCATTGTAAACACTGATGTATAGACTCTACAAATGAGCACCTTGGCCAAGTCCTCCTCAATGACATCATTCCTCATTTGCGAGGCATCGAGTTGAGTGTAAAAGCGTGCTCCAATCATAGGCATAATGTCATTGACGCTGCGCAGACGGCTTTGCTCTGAGAGCAGATACCTGATTGAAATACCAGAAAAAGATGTGCATTAGTCTGAATGTGAGGTCTAAAGAGTGAATGCTTAAATGCATGCATATGATGGGGCAGAACCACAAACAGCAAAATGTCACAGTGTATTTAATAAAGGCTATAAAAAGTAATAAAAATTAAATAAAGGCTAAGTGTGAGAAAGAGAAAGGCCCACAGAATTAGGTTCTTGAGGTCAGACGAGTAGTTGATTGACACCAGCTCCATGGCCTTCTGCAGATTCTCTCTCTGAATGCCAGCTAGAGAGTTACACGCCAGAGCCAACACAACTTTCCCCAGGGAGATGAGATCTGCTTGCTGATGGACACAGAGACAAACAGAAAAGGATGAAACCAGGAGTTTAACACAGAAATGTACTTACAATCAGAGTTTAAATGCAAAAGACGCTAAATGCCACTTCTGCCAAAAATGAGCTAATGACATTGAGCAAATGCTTTAGGCATGTAATACATGTTTAACAAATATTTTTGCTTCAAATCATCTAAAATTGCAGCGTCAGCACATTCAGAAATAACAGTTTGTTGGCAAAAGCCTCTAAACACCACTTGCCTTTGGCAGCAAAAGTCGCTCCATCGCTAGAACCAATCAGAAGGCAAGAATCGAATTATGTTTTCAATGTAGCAGCGCGCTGATGAGCCGGCTTTTATGAGGAGATTTTTATGTTTTATTCTACTTTCGATTTAGATTTTAAAAGATGGAGTTTGATGTACTGGCTGAGCCTGTAGGGCTGTCAGTGAATGGCAAATGAAAACGTCCCCTACTTCAAAACTCTGTTATTATAACAAAAAGAAAACACACTATACAGTCAGAAGTGCATGCATTCATAATGTGTTTTTGCAGAGTGACGCTACTTTGAATGAGTCCGATTTACTATACATTAAAGGCTCGGCAAACTCGGTTTCATGAAAGACGAAGTTAAGATGCTGTTCTTTTATCCCAAGAGACGAAAAAGAGACCAAGACCTTGAGTATGGTGAGGATGAATGAATGACAGCTTCTAAAAGTGTCTGAGAGACATCCTATTTTTGCCCAGCAGGCCTACCTTGTGTTTTATTTGCTAATGTAAGCTATTTTTAAAAAGATATAAATTACATTACTTTTTTATTAATGAACAATGCACAGATATTAATGTTTCACAATGTTTTTACACTACATTATTTGAATCAAGCTTAGTTTACAATGTTTACATTGCTCCACTTACATTAAATCTAAATCTCAAATATCAGAAATGACAACAGATTGTTAAGATTTAATTAAAGTCCATTTCAATGTTATTGATTAATGCACTTACCTGACAGATTTCATTCATTCATTTTTCTTCTGCTTTGTCCCTGGTTTATCTGGGGTTACCACAGCGGAATGAACCGCCAGTTGACATATTTATGTATTTTTAAGTTTAGATGGTTTGTGCAATGTATTTTATGTTTGGTAAAATATTTTCTAATTTTCTAAGAGTCTTGTCCCAATGGTGGATTTAGAGGTTTTTGCAAAAAAAAAGCACAAGTGGATTTAGCTGGTTGACACAAAAGAAAATCTACCTTATTAAAAACCAAAGAATTGTCTAAAATGACATTTTTGAAAAGACATTTTATTTACTAGCTAATAACCTTTTCATTACCTATAAAATGAAACTTCTGATCCTAATCAGAGGAGCATAATAGAAAATGCTCATTTACAAAAAAAAAAGGTCTGATGGATTTAGAGGGTTTTGCATCTGAACTCTTCATTTGTTCTTACACTACAACAATTATAAAATGTTATTTCTAAAATATTTGGGGTCAATAAGATTATTATTATTAATACTTTTGAGAACAAGATTAAACTGAGCAAAGTGATCATTATCTATATTAGAATGATTTTGAAAATCATGGAACACTGTATAATTAAGCTGCTGAAAACTCAATTGTCCTATCAGAAATATATAGTTGGAGAAAAAATTGTTATTTTATTTTCCAAATGTTATTTACTGGAAATGTTATAATGAAAGTGTTTTTCCAACTTATTTTTTAAACATAATTTTCTCCTTGCTCTCCATGATGACAGTACATAATAGAAAATTTAAATATAATAAGAAATACTGTGCAAATTTTTCATGGTCTATTAAACATTCTTTTGGAAACATTTAAAAAAAAATTCACAGGAGGGCTATCAGTATTGTCTTGAACTGTATATTTTTTACACTTATATAAGAAAAAAAAAACTTTTATTTATTTAGTTTACGATTTAAAATTAAAGGTTAACATTTATTTTGAACAGTGAAATTGTAATATTTGATAATGTCTACTGCAGAGTTAGGTGTAACGTGTTCCACAGGAATGCATTACTGTACTCTAAATACATTTCTGAGGAACGCAGTAATGTAACAAATTACATTTTTATTAATTTGTGTAATGTGATTAGTTACTAAAGTCAATGTAATTGTGTTGCTTACGTTACAAAAAAAGCTTATGGGAAAAAAATAAAAAAAATCACGTTTTCTGCTGCATGTCAGTTAATGAGCATGTGCCTTTAAACTGCTGGAGAACGCAAGCTAAAATGGTTGCTGTCGAGAGTGGTTGCTTCAAGTGGAAATACAGACATTACTTTGATTTCATTGAGCGTAAAAACAAAAATATTTCTGTGAAACGCAGTCTAAAGAACTTTCGACTGCTTTCAACTTGACCAGCAACTTGTTCAACACTAGAACAGAAAGCATTCTACGACAGTATTCATCACCAAGGAGGGCACCGGCTCCTAAAAACACAGCAGCCCAACTCAGCCTAAACAGGCTAAAATGAATTTTTGTGCAGGATCGGGAGTGAAGGTATCCTCTGATTGTGAAAAGACGTGTAGCTGCTTATGGGCCACTTCACATATTCCGTCTTTTGCGCGCATGCACATATTGGGAGCGCATATTGCGCACGCTCGAATTTCCCAGGCGCACCTAGTTGAAAACCGCAAGTCATGTGACAAGAACTGACCGATTAGCTTTATATTTTGGAATATAAACATTTTAGGTAGACTAATTACCACAGACAAACACAGAACACCCAAACACTGCAGTGCTTTTTTATACTATGGATGTTAATGATTACAGGTATGCAGTTTTCTTCTAAATGTCTTTTTTGTGTACGTAAAAAAAAAAAAAAAAAAAAGGATTGGAAAAAGTAAATTATGAGAGAATTTTAGGTTTTGGAAAAGCTTTAAAGTATTTTCAATATGCTAAGCTGCTGTGATCAACCCATTGTAATGTTTTTCAGTGAATATTAAATTACTGAAAGAACTGCAATTTATTTTGTATTTTAATAGGTATATTTTATACTGTAAGAGTCTAGCAAACTGTAAGAGTCCAGCAGTGGAGTTTGGTGAAGGTGACGCCCAGGTCACTTTGATTACTTTTTACATGAAGTAATTAGTAATGTAATCAGATTACAATTCTCCAGTATTAATAAGTAATTTGTAATCAATACTTTTTTTAAAGTAACTTAACCAATACTGTTTTACTGTATTTTTTATTAAATAAAAATAGCCATGCTAAGCTCATTATATTTTCCCAAATACTCTCTCACTTTCTTGCATTGACAAGATAATATCTCAATTCTAAGAAAAAGTTATCTTGTAATATAAAATTAGAATAGCAAGAAATAGAGCTGAGAAAGCCTTTAAACTTGCAATCATGAAAAAAAAGTTGCAGATCTGACATAAAATTGCAATTGCATGGAATAAATCAAAACTCATAATTTTGTGTTTATTCCTCACATAATTGTTATAACTGCAAGTTCTAAACTACAAATGTTGTTTACAAATCCAATATATATTACTTAATAAAATAAATTATAGCAATACATGTACCATTAGAACAATAAGATTTTGTTTGTGATGAGAAAGATGCACAGTGTTTGGCTGTAAAAGAGATGTTTAATACCTGGTACTGGGGCATCAGCGCGAGGTGGTTGGTCTGACTATTGTCAAATGTTAAGACATCAAACATTCCTACACAGTTGACCCGTAACCTATGAAAAAAAAAAAAAAAACATTTAGCTGCGTTTGCATTCCGTTCAACCGTTTGTGCAAATGCTTCACTGAGAAGCAGAAAAACAGGTAGTGTGTGATAAAGGAAAAAAATAAAGTTAACTTCTCCATTTACTAATAACAGTAACAAAACATTGGCTTCACTGAAGACCATTTAATCTGCGGTCCTTCAGTTCAGAAGTTCATTAACTAAGGCTCTTAAAGGCGATTCTAGAAGTTTGCGTTTTGCAGTTAATAGTGTTGTTCACCTAAATCTAGAATGGCCTGAGAGGGAGTAAATGTACAGCAAGTTTTTATTTTGGGGTAATCCATCCTCAAAAACATCACTTATTTTAAATAATTGCAAACATACAAATACCGTTTTGGTTTAACACTAAAAAGTGAATGTGGCTGTACCGTGTTTTTCCAGTGATGAGGATCTTACTAGGGTCCATGACCCTGCAAGCCAGTCCAGCTGTGTGAATGGTGCGCAGTGCTGAACTCAGCTGGACAATGTAGGCCCAAATCAAAGACTCTGGTAACAGGCCTGCATGTTGCCGTGGAGGAGGGAGCTCATGTTGCCCTAATGGAAGAAGAAATGTATTATTTCTCAAAGAAAAAAAGTGTATTTTTTCTGTTAATTGTTCTGAGAAAAGAATGACGTGTTGTTAAATACAGGGTTCCCACACTTTCATGAACAGCAGATTCAAGAACTTTTTAAAGCGCCATTAATTTTAAATCAAACACTTTTGTACAGGGTTTCTGCATGTTTCAACTAGTCAAATTTAAGACTTTTTAACACCCTTTTAAGACCATTAAGAATACAATTTTAGACTAATACAGGGTTAAAGACTAAGGATTTTCTTCTAATGGACTGGTATTATCATGAGAAATCGTGTAATTGTTTTTAGGTTTTTCTTTCCCCACATTATGAAATTTTATTTGGGGAATTTGCTGTAAAAATGTTTAACGTCTGTTGTGAATTGTATCTCTTTGCAATAAAAAAAACATAATTATTAAAAAAATAAGCTTTTATTGAGATGTATTGTTGGTCATTGTATAAATGTCAGCCAAATTGAGTAGCTTTACTTGGACAAAGCAAAATTAAGACCCATTGAAAATTATTTAAGACCTACAACGCAATATTTCAGTGAATTTAAGGCATTTTAAGACTTTAAGACCCAGCGGACACCCTGTTGTAATTCATACCCCTGCATATGTAACACAATGAATGTCCTTAATATTTCACTTACACTTAATATTTACATTAAACATCTCAAAACATTTTAAAAAGTCATGTTCAAAGAACTATAAAATTTGATGAATTCAATACTGATGATTAGGGTATGGACCGGACAGAATCAGCAAATGAATTTCGGTGCCTCTAGTGCTGTGACAAGGACATAAGAAGCATCAAGGGGTGCAATGGCACACATAGGTACACGTTGTGTCACACCATCTCTAAACGTTTAATTCCAAACAACTTTGAGAAATACGGACACTTTTGTCAATGTCAAGCATTTGTTCTTGTTGATTAGATATAGAAGGCAAAGCGTACAGCATATCATAAGCATGATCACGCTCATCAAATTTGCTTTAACTAAGCATTCTAAAAGCATGGCTATATTTTACAAGCAAGAATTCTGACTAAGAATAATTCAGATTAAGGTAAATAATTAGATTACTGATGTCCATGTAAACGTAGTCATAAGCCCCAAACCTAGAAAAAAAAAAAAAAAAAAAAAGCATTCACTGATTTTGATGACAGCCTTTCCATAGGTTAGCAGTAAGCTAACGTAACGTTAATTACATAATGCAAATCTTGCATTCATGCAAACAAACAAATGACCAAAATAAATATATTAATGCAATTAAAATATCTAAAATATGAATTGATGTAGGCGACGCAGTGGCGCAGTAGGTAGTGCTGTCGCCTCACAGCAAGAAGGTCGCTGGTTTGAGCCTCGGCTGGGTTGGTTGGCGATTCTGTGTGGAGTTTGCATGTTCTCCCTGCATTTGCGTGGGTTTCCTCCGGGTGCTCTGGTTTCCCCCACAGTCCAAAGACATGCGGTACAGGTGAATTGGGTAGGCTAAATTATCCGTAGTGTATGAGTGTGAATGAGTGTGTATGGATGTTTCCCAGAGATGGGTTGCAGTTGGAAGGGCATCCGCTGCATAAAACAAGTGTTGGATAGGTTTGCGGTTCATTTCGCTGTGGCGACCCCAGATTAATAAAGGGACTAAGCCGAAAAGAAAATGAATAAATGAATGAATGAATTGATGTATACTTAAAATTTATTATAAATATATAACTATATTGTAATAAAAAAAATTGTCAAAAAAATGTGTGGCTCAGAAGTATCGGTTCAGGCACAGTTTTGGCACTGGTATCGTTTTAAAAGTATCAATTGAGTACCAGTATCAAAATATACCCAAACAATCCCCAACCTTACTGCTGATACTTAAATGTGGTTTCAAATGTGCATTATTTGTCAGTGTTATTGTAAGATTTAAATTTAAGATTTTTTATATTAAAATTTCATTGTTTTCATTCTGTTTTAAACAATCGAGTAGAATTGTTGAAATTAAACCATAAACAGATTTCATTTCAAATTTAATTTAAGCTCTTTCAAGGACCCATGTTTGCTTTAAGTACTTTTCAGGCCTTGAATCAGTGTGCCTGAAATTCAAGTACTTTTAAGTACTTTTTAAAGTGTGGGAACCCTGTAAATGTTGTCTTAGGACAACCTTGAAGAAAGGTTTTGGTCCACTTCATATGTTGACTACTTATATATACACACACATATATCCAAATAATAATAATAATAATAATAATAATAAGTCATTCAGATCTTTTTTAATGAGAATTGGTCAAAATAACAAATGTTTTCAATTCTTGTGAGTGAATATCAGTTCCACTCTACAAATTATTAACTTCATAACTTTAAGTTCTAACAAACTTTTTGTACAGTTCTAAAAATGTAAAACATTAGAATTGTGTGGTCTAAAAATGCACAAAGATATCTGAAAACATGGAATTTTTATTGTTGATTTAACCATTTCTCAAGACATAGTTTCAGAAATTTAATAGTAAAAATAATGTCATCAGTAGTTTACAGAATAAATCCAAATGTATATTTTCCTCAAATGCATAAATATAAATCATAAATCCAGAGAAACTGACAATTTACAAGTGGCTCAACAATAAGGACTGCCCGATGGCCCGGGGCCAGCGTAGGAGAAACTCGGGCCAGTGTACAGAATGGTAACTCGAGACATTTTTTTTTTACTGTCAGTTGTATTAAAAAAAAAAAAAGTTATGCTGAATATAAAGGGTAGGAATTACAATTATGTCTGGTTTTTGACACATTTAAAATTCTGTATGTGGCTAAGAAATAGCTATTAACTTGTTTTTTTTTTTGGTGGGGCCAGTGAAAATTTTGACAGGGCAAGTAAAAATCTGAACCACTGGCCCAATCGGGCCAGTAGAAAAAATCCTTAGCGTTGAACACTGCAACGTGTACTGACATTTTCCAAAACTGTGAAGATGTGTTAGAACTCATCAACTTTATGATTTGAGGTTGCGCTGTGGTTAATGTAGCCGTATACGCTGCAGCTGTTTATAGTTAAACATCATCCCTCAGTTTTGCTTCCTCTGTTAGTCTTGAGCTTGCAGGTACTGAAGCCACCTGAAATGGGATCGGTTTCAACCACTCCTTCCTCTTTCCTCGCTACACATTCAGAAAGACGCAACTGCCACCAGACACTCGACATACTCTACAACTAACGGCTGTATCCTCACACATACAGAGACAGACAAACACACAAACAAACAACTCACCCCACTTTCTCTTGGTAAAGTAAGAATCTGCCGCTGGATCATTGAAGTGCCTGCTGAACATGGTCTCTGCTCCCGCATGGAAGTCATAGGAGAAAACTAGTGCTGTGGAAAACAATCAATATTTTATCAAATATGAAAACTGTTATTAACAAGTGTTCAAGATTAAGAAAAGGCTCCAAATTCTCTTTGCATTCATAAAAAATATATATATATATTTCCCAGAATATAAATGAAGTTTGTTTAGCGTACGGAGTGTAACTGGGAATAATATAATGAAATTAATGTCAACAGAGCAAACTGCACACGAAGCAAGCACACATTCGCATTTCATGAATAAGAGACAAGAGAGCATTTTTACATTAGCACATTTCCCACACACTGCTAGTTTTGGTTTCTCTAAGTAATTAAATTTGACATTTATAATAAATGTGGTTTAAAGCGAAAGCCACAGTCATTTCTGTTTGTTTTATATTTGTTTTTGTTCCCTTCTGATTGTTAAATCTAAAAACAATATGTTGTGGAGTCAGGGGAACAAATATGCTTGTTAATGTTTTAAAACATTTAATTTTAGGGCAACCAGTAGCATGTTTTCCATTACTTATTAATTAAACTTTAAAATGTAACTTGCACATCAATTTATCTTATCAGTGTATATGCATTTTCTGAAGGCTGATTTATACTTTCGCATGGCGCCACTTCCCGAACCTCCGCTGATTGCAAGGCTTTTATATTTGATGCATTGGCCGTTGAGATATTCTTTAAAATAACAGAGGGCGGTCAAAAGAAACTACCTGTAAAATCAGACAGATAAACACAGAAGTAGGAAGTTTCCAGAACTACGTCTTATCATTAATATCATTCAAGATTTGTATAATCATTTATTCATTTTCTTTTGGGCTTAGTCCCTTTATTAATCCGGGGTCGCCACAGCGGAATAAACCGGCAAATTATCCAGCATATGTTTTGCGCAGCGGATGCCCTTCCAGCCGCAACCTATCTCTGGGAAACATCCACACATACTCATTCACTACAAACAATTTAGCCTACCTAATTCACCTGTACCGCATGTCTTCAGAGAAAAACCCACGTGAACGCAGAGAAAACATGCAAACTCCACGCAGAAATGCCAACTGACCCAGCCGAGGCTTGAACCAGCGAACTTCTTGCTGTGAGGCGACAGCACTACCTACTGCGACGCAGATTTGTATAATAGTTTAAGATTTTTTTTAAATCAAACTTTGTTGCATTTTTTGCTTTTTTCATATCTCGGACAGTTCTACCTATTTTATATTCTCAGCAGTGAATATTACAACACAGTGAACTGAACTGAGCTAATCTAAACTGAACTGAACTAAAACTCTGAAAACTGAACTACACTGTTTTAATTCACTATAATCTATGTGAAGCTGCTTTGACACAATCTACATTGTAAAAGCGCTATACAAATAAAGATGAATTGAATATTGAAGTTTATTAACATTAATGACAACAAAACATGGGTTTACTCTACAAATATATATATTTTTAATTATGTACAAGAATAAAAGCAAAAAAAAATTTATAAAATGAATACTCGTACCAAATAATTAATAAAATGTTACCTTATGGTTACTCATTCATTTATTTTCTTTTCGGCTTACTCCCTTTGTTCATCAGGTGTCGCCACAGTGGAATCAACCGCCAACTTATACAGCATATGTTTTACGCAGCCGATGACCTTCCAGTTGCAACCCAACACTGGGAATCACCCATACACTCTTGCATTCACACACATAAACTACGGCCAATTTTGTTTTTTCAGTTCACCTATAGCGCATGTCTTTTGACTGTGGGGGAAAGCGGAGCACCCAGAGGAAACCCACGCAAACACAGCGAGAACATGCAAACTCCACACAGAAATGCCAACTGGCCCAGCCGGGGCTCGAACTAGCGCCCTTCTTGCTGTGAGGCGATCATGCTACACACTGTGCCGCCATGACGGCCCTTATTATTCTATTTTTTTTGCTTATTTTTAAATGGATTACACATTTATTTTCGACCATGAATACATACATTACATGAAGTAAATAACATCTAAAAGGTTTTTCACGTGGCCAAAAACAGTGGGCTAGCTCAAGTTTTTTTTTTTTTTTACAAAAACGTTCTCCTTTCTCCAATAATTATTGGTCATCTGGTTAGCCCTATAAATCATACATGGACAGATCATAAAGATCATACAGGCGTACCTGTTTCAGACAAAATCATATTTATATTCAACTCAAATTAAAAGCCTCGCCATGCAAACAGTTGGCTCGAGTCTCAAAATTTTGTGCACTCCACCAGCCGAAATCATGTCACGCGCATACAAAGCAAAAATCTGCAATGACGTCACATACGCCGGACCAACTCAAGTGAATGAGTATAAATCAGCCTTCAGAGCAAACTTATTTTGATCTGATTTTAAGGTGTGAGTTGTACTCCGAAAACATTATAGGAAAATATGAGAAAACTTATACAATTTACCAATTTTTTACAAAAACTATTACTATGAAAAAATATATACAAATATGTTTAATATACTTGAACAATTGTGCTATACTAACAGTACTTTAAATAATTAAATTTGTCATTATGATACACTGAAACATTAAACACTAAATCTGTAACACACCCCTTGAAAAAACCATAATATTCATAATTCAAACATACAGTGGTCTCCAAAAGCTTTGGTGGTGAAGACCTCTCGGAGGGTCACAGTATTGGAGTGCTGAATTTTCTTCCACATGTCCACCAGCATCATACACTTGGTGTTGACCAGCCTGAAGCCTGTGAACACATTTACAAAGCTAGACACATGCGTACCAAACCAAAAAACTTTGCTCATTACTTTAGTTCTCCAATTTTTGTCCATGAGACGTTAAAAACAGACTGATCTTCAAATTATTAAACCGGTTATGCCTAAATATTGCCACCAGAGAAGTATGTTTAAAAAGCAATGATATCAAAATGAAATCAACAGGAACAGCTGTAAACACAAACAATGAACAGCTCACCATGTATCCTCCTGAGGCAGTAAGGCAGGTCATCTTTGCTGTTGACTGCCTTGTAACAGGAAGTGATGTAACTGAAATTGCTGGTTTTCTGAAGACGGTTGGGGGGAGGAAGGGGTTCCAGGGGAAAGAGGCTGTGGTAACTGTCAACCTCAGATGGCACTCCTGAAAAAAAACATACCACAGCCCCATCAGGCACTACTATTCAACATATACACTAAACAGACAATTCATATCCATATAGGTACATGTTTGGATGACATTAATGTGAATAATCATCCAGAGGCTTTGAAAAGTAAATAAAAAGCAGGACTGACAGACAAAGGATGTGGTTTCCTCAGAGAGCAGGTGAACACTGACCACAAAACAGACATTATAACTGAACGGTTGACACTGTCCATTAAAGGATAAACATAGCTGGCATATTGTTCCAGCACAAGACAAACCACATCCTTACCAGGGTTCTCAGACTGATCTATCTGTGCCATTGTTATCAAATGCCTGTTAATCAGCTCCTAAGAATAAAACAAAAAAAGATAAGTGACAAATGACAACAAATAACCAGCCTCTGGCTAAAAGATGCAGTCGGATTACCTGTCGGAGTTCGTCAGCCATGAAAAAGGATGGCGCATTGGCTTTTGGTTGCATGTACGCCACATGAGGTGCTGTTTGCGGATACATGTGATATGTTGGGAACACCTGGAAACAAGAATAGAAATTTGTAGGTAAATCATGTACAAACATTAACAGAATAAACTCTGATTAGCATGGACCATACCATTCCAGCCAATGGAGCAGGGGTGTTATCGGTATAGAAGTAGGTTGTTCCGCCTACAGTCTCCTTTTGAATTATGTGGGCTCCACCTGCCTGGTCAGGCGCAGTGGTGGGAACCATGTAATTGGCTGGGTTAGGGTTGGGGTTGGGTGTGTGGCTGCGCCGCCGTGGAGCTGGGGAGGTGTGAGGGGTGATTTTGGGAGAGTGAAGCGGAGATGACCCGGCAGAGAGAGACATACCTGTCAAACAAAGCACATAGTTAAGATTCATTAAAAAAAAAAAAAAAAAACTATCTACCTAAAGAATGTAATTTAACCCTTGTGTGCAGTTCAGGATGTTTTCATAAAATCTGGTGTAATTTTAAGTCTTAGTTTGGCCACAACTTTCTCTGTGTTTCAGCAAATGGAATGATTTTTAAAGACAAATCTTATTTTGACACATATTTTGGGAAAATCCTTCAACAAAACACTCTGGGCAAATGTACTATACTTTCATTATGTTAGAGGCTGTTTTTGTACCATTATTTTGACACCAAATAATCATGCATTCTTGATTGTTGCTGATTTTCACTGTTGGGAGGAGGTAAAATGTTTAAATTAGACGTTTTACTGTTCAATTTGCTGAAACAAGAAAGTTGTGGCCAAATAAAGACTTAAAAATTACACCAAATAGCCTCCCGCGTCATTCAAATTACATGTATGAAAGCATTTTGGCCTCCCTGTAAAATATAATGATGACGGAAAAAGTTGTGATGGGACCTAAATGCTTCCTTAAGTTATTAATTTAGGATAATTTATGTCAATGTTTGTTTAGTTTGGATTAATGCATTCAGTGTAAAGCTGCACAATTAAATATTAAAAGATCATGATCTCAATTCAAACTTGTGCAACATGGATGATAATAAATGATATTGATTTGCAAATGTATATTAATCCTTTGCAGCGCTGCATATAATTAGCATTATCAGCAACAAAGATAATTTTTCATATTAAATATTTGCCTTTTTTCAGCTGGTTCTTTCTTGATTTTTATTTGTATTAAAATTACAAGTTACAAGTTCTGTTTGTTAAAACCAATGGTTGTTGCAGTAATTTTTTTGTATAAATGGAAAACAAATTACATTTGTCCCCTCCCTTTTTTGTTGATCTGTAAAATGATCCAATCTGTGACTCAAAAACCATAGACTGATCCGAATCGTGAGATTTGTGATACGTTACCACCACTAGTTGTCATGCAAAAAAAGAGTTTAGTTTCTGGCTTAAAATAATATGGTTATATGGAGTTAGGGGTGTGTGTGTGTGTGTCTGTGTGTGTGTGTGTGTGTGTGTGTGTGTGTGTGTGTGTGTG
>CAIGQZ010001197.1:747133-760223 GCA_903798205.1 Danio tinwini
TGTGTGTGTGTGTGTGTGTGTGTGTGTGTGTGTGTGTGTGTGTGTGTCAGGCTGAAGTGAAAGTCTTCTCGACTCTGTTCGCTGTCCATCCTATTTCACGATCTGACAAGAGTCGGGGAACAAACTGTTATGTATTCACGCAATGCATCTTGGAAACAAGCTATTGCTGGGTAAGTGAGGCAAAACTGCGGTAATTCGTCCGTTTTAATGGCTGGTCTTGTGTAAAATATTGTTTGTTATAAATCTAAAAGAAATTGAAAGTCTAGTCTGTTGAATTGTGTTCTTTCTTTCATTTCTTTCTGTCACATTTTTATTGTTTTCCCTTTTACCGAAGTGCTGCTCGTGCTGCACTGGAGCTCGTTGACGGACGGTTTAACTGAAGCTCGTCCGCGATGCGACACTGATGGATCGGTAAAGTTTCTTCTTTCTAATCAGCCCTCAGTAGAACTGTCTGTCTGGTGCTCTGTGAGTCATTTAAAGCTGGGGTTTAGCGTCAACCACAGTATATGGCACAAAACTGAGATTACAGATGCCTCGTTACATTAAACTAAATGTTACAAGGTGTGTGGTGCCTCTTCAGTTTGAGAACGTGATTTGTAAAGCACCTATTTAAAAAAACACACAATATAATGACTATTTATTTGTTTACTGTGGAAGTATGTGGTAACATGGCTGATGATATAACAAGCTTTAAAGTGCAAGTAGAGAGCATTTGTCAATGAAGAGCTCATGACATGATGAAACAATTTAACAACATCAAAAAGTCACTGTTGCTTATTAAGAAAGCACACTTTCAAGCAATTGTTCACTGCAAAATATAACATTGCTCCTTATTTAAGCAACTTATGCTCCAAATATTTATGAATTGTTTTCTGTGGAACACAAAAGAAGATATTTTGCAGAATGTAATAATAAACCTGTAATAATTAACATCAATTGTAGGAAAAACAAATACGAAAGTGAATTCCCATGTTAACTATAATGGTATCTTAAGTTTGTCGCCCATGGCATTTTCATTTTGGCATCATTACAGCAAACTGTAAGATATATCGTGTTGGTTTTATTTTTCAAATATTTTGACCCACCAAGGACAAGATATTATTTTATGTCCTGATAGAAAACCATATAATTCAGTATGGTTTTTGCATGTATAAATATTGTTAATTTCTTTGCATTTTAAAATATATATCATGTACCATTATATTTTAAAGTAGGTCTATACATGTACAGCTCGGATAAATAAGAGACCACTTCAAAGTTATTTTTGGCTCATCGCATTTGCCATTAAAAGCAGCTTGTTTTACAAAATCGGTGAAAAATGAACCTACATTCGAACATGCAAATGAACATTTCAAGTAACAATAATATACAATAATAAAGAGTATTTCTTCATAAAGAACATGTAAATATATAACACTTTTACTTTTGGACTGTAGCATAATACATTTTCAAGGAATAGTTCACTGCAAAATATAAAATTGCTTATTATTTATTTAAGCTGCCTATGTTCAGGTGGTTCCAAATCTTTGAGTTTTTTCTGCTGAACACAAAATAAGATATTTTGAAGAATGTAATAATAAACCTGTAATGATTGACATCAATTGTAGAAAAAAATGAACATGTATCTTAAGTTTGTCACCCATGGAATTTTCATTGGCATGAAGCAAGCTGCGATATATCGTGTTGGTCTTAAGTTTTAATTTCCAGATATTTAGCCAAGGACCACATTTGTTTTTATGTCTTGATAGAAAACCATATTATTCAATAGTTTTTTGTATGTATAAACACTGTTCATTTCATTGCATTTTAAAAACGCAATATATTATGTACTATTATATTTTAGACTAGGATATATACATTACATGGTAAATTTAAGAGACCACTTCAAAGTTATTTGTGGCTCATTGGATTTGCCATTTAAAGCAGCTTGTTTTACAAAATAGGTGAAGAATGAACCTACATTTGACCATGCAAATAAACATTTCAAGTAAGAATAATATAGTATTTATAATAGAGTATTTATTTGTAAAGAATATGTAAATATAAAACATTTTTTACTTTTGGACTGTAGCATAATACACACATAATACAGGAATAGTTCACCGCAAAATATAAAATTATTTAGTAGCTTATAATAAGTAGCTCTTTTTTAAGCTACTTATGCTAAGGTGGTTCCAAATCTTAGTTTTTTTCCCTCTGAATATAAAAGAAGATATTTTGAAGAATGTATTAATAAACCTGTAATAATTGACATCAATAGTAGAAAAAATGAATATGAAAATCAGTGGCTACCTTTTCCCAGAATTCTTCAAAATATCTTCAGCTGAAGAAAGAAACTTAAACAGGATTGTGACAAGAGAATTGTAAGTAAATGATGACAGAATTGTAATTAGTTTGAATCAAAATGAAAGTAGTGAACTTTAAGTTTATGACAATAAATGTTGATGTCAGATTTGTTTAGTTAACCATTTAAACCTACTTTTCATATGCATCTCAGCCAGTTTTCAAGTAGTTAAAATCAGCTAAAAATAAAAGCAGAACTGTTGATTTTACAGAAAATGCCGTAATGACCACAGAGATTTATATTTTACCGTCAGAATAAGTTTATTTTTAGCATTGATGGTGAGGATGATTGGGTGTTAAAGAACATGCTTTTTTTTCAGACCGTAAGATGCACGATCGAAGAAACTGACTTAATGAGTTCTCAGCCAATTGAACTAGATGTCACTGAAGGACAAACGGTGGAAATTTACAGTGCATGCCAAAATAACAGCTCCGATGGGCTTAAATGTCTCTGCAATCAAAGGTTTGGATAGATGGTGGTTCATTTGTTAATGCATGTTTAAACTGTTGAATCACATGATATTAGTGATAAACTGCTAATAGTGATGCTGCTGGTCATCTAAACTATATCTCTGGTTAAAAAATGAATAAAATGCAATCATTCAAATTCCTTCTACAGGACAAATTCTTCTACGCATCTGTTAAAACGCATTGAAAAATTAGGAAATGAAAAATACTCTGTGATCTGTGGCAATAAAACTGTTACGGCTGTTCGGGCAACACAAAGTAAGTCAAACGCTTATCAACTAGGGGAAATATATTTTTATTAAGACTAGCACTCGTAAAGCATCTCTTTAAGAAGTGACTTCATCCTGCATGAATCGTTTCAGATGTGTTTTTGTTGTCTCTAGGAAGGCCATCGGTTCCGGTTCTCAAAGCTATTTTAAAGGCAGGGTCTACAAATCTAGCTCAGTTAGTGTGCACTTCTGAGGGGAACCCAAAACCAGCTCTCAGGTGGTATGGGATCAGGTAATAAGAAAGTTATGGTCTGATATCCTTGCCGGTACAGTTTCTAAAAAGATTCCCCTTGTCATTGTGATTTGATTTTGTCTTTTATTTAGTGATGATCCAGAGGAGGGCATGAAAAGTAGAACAGAGACAGAGAGCACTTTGATGAGTCATAGTTATCATGCTGAAAGTCCAAATCAGAAGTGCTGTGCCAGTAATGCTCTGGGAGAAGAATGCACTGAGGTCTATCATTATGGTATGCTTTTTTTATATTTAATTGTTATATTCAGTTGTTCTTATTCTCACCAAGGCTGCATTTATTTAATCAAATTACAGTAAAATTAGGAATATTTTGTTACAAATTAACTGTGTGTCTCATTTTTACATACAG
This sequence comes from Danio tinwini, assembly GCA_903798205.1. Lineage (NCBI taxonomy): Eukaryota > Metazoa > Chordata > Actinopteri > Cypriniformes > Danionidae > Danio > Danio tinwini. The sequence continues at coordinate 750,816 of CAIGQZ010001197.1, forward strand.
TATTAATATGTAAGTTATTTCTATGATGGCCAAGCTGAATTTGCAGCACATGATGCTTCAGATTTGGTGCTCAATAAACATTTATCTATTCTCATTATGAAAACAGTTGTGCTGCTTAATATGTCTTTGGAAATGTCTTTTTTTTTCAGGGTATGCAGATGATATGCAAACTTCGTCTGAAACAACATGAATGTCCTAACTATCAATTTTCATTAATTTAATGCATACCTGCTGATTAAAAAAAGTAAATATATAGTGTAAATATTAATTAATTCAATTTCCTTCGGCTTAGTCCCTGAATTATCAAGGATCGCCATAGCAGAATGAACCGCCAACTAGTTTTGCATACACAGCAGATGCCCTTCCAGCTGCAACCCAGCACTGTGACACTAGGAAACAAGGGTCAATATTATAGTAAATTTATTAACTAGTAAAGGTTAATATAGTTTAGCAGCTGCATCTGATAGCATTTAGGTGAATTTAAAGGTTTTAATGGCGCAAAAAAGACTAAATTATAAATGCTCTGAGCCACTTCAGCCTCTGGAAGTATAGATTATTATTATTATTATATCATTATTATATATGGTGTAATATTTTGTATTTACGTTTTTATTCTGAACAGTATTAAACCGCCTGTATCTAAATCCCACCTTAGAAGTGATTCTGTGAAAGTTTTGTTGTTTAAATATAATATCGTCGCCTTGGAATTATAAGGTTCTGTCTGCGTTCTGAATGATTTTGAGATATTGAGCTTCAAAGTTTTTGCATTCCATAGCAAACAGTATGTGTGTAACATTTGTTTTTTAAATAAAAAGTCTTAAAATGTAAACAACTTATAAAAAAAACATCCTATAATGTAAATAAGTTGTCATTTAATAAGAATATGTCAATAGCTCAATTTTGACAAAAATGTCAGATAGAACCTTATAATTCTAAGGTGACGAGATGTGCTATAAAGTTAATTTAATGCATATTAAAGTTGAGTTAAAGCTGCTACAGTAACTGTGTACAGTAACTTTAGATGAAAGTCAGTGAGTATTGAGATATACTATATATGCCATCCACCACAATATAAAAGCCTTTAATTTTAGCAGTTTGACAGTATTGGGTTTTCAGTTTAGAAATAAAGGCATTGAAAACTGTGCTGTTCTCTTACAGATCTGGATAAAAAGGAGGATAAGCAAAAGTCTCAAAATATGATTTATCTTAAATCTGGTCAATCTTTGCTGCTTCGAGCTGCCATAACCTCTTTGAAAAACCCTGGACTGAAATGGCACTTTAATAACACAGTGGTAAGATGTGGATGGAGAAATAATATTCTTTCACTGCTCCAAACATTTGCTAATGTTTTAGCTTATTTGTTCCTGCACTTTATTCAGGTCAAAGGAATCACCTCAGTAAAATATTATGACTGGACAGAGCACCTCTTTATCGAATCAGTTAATATGGCACACAGTGGGCTTTACCTCTGCACATCAGATACTGAAAACCCCCAAAATTGTAGCACCTATGTCAAGGTCTTTGGTGAGTAAAACCATTCCCAAATTTATTCAAAGGTTTCTTTAAAATAATAATTTAAAATATATATATAAATGAAATATATGTGATTTGATTTATACAAAGTGGAGATCAAACTGACTTTAAATTTCAAGGTCAGCCCTTTTTGAAGCTTTTTCAAACAGGAGTAAAATGACTTTTAAGCACAGTATAAAACATGTTATGCCATATTTTCATATTCGGTATTCAGAAAACAATAAGCAAATCAAATTTAGAATTGCATAATGCTTCAATCTAATGCTAATTAAGGCTGATTTGTCATGCATATAAAAATGACTGATATATTTTTCTATCTGTGATCCTTCCTTGACAGAACATGATACAATCGAAATATTGCATCTGAACGAGAACAACAGCATACTAGCAAAAAATAAGACAAGCTTCTGCTTCCAGTCTCAGGTTTTCTCCTACCCAAAAGCCCAGTGTTACTGGATCACACCAAATCAAACCCAAATACAGGCCATAGAAACTTCCCAATCTAATTTTACCAGGTATTTACATCATGTTGTCCATTTAAAAGCGGATGATGCTTTGAGTTGTTGGGTTTGCTTATTCTGTTTATTTTCTCTTCAGTATGTTTAAGCTGTGTAACCCTGAACCCGGCCAATATCAAATGAAACTCGAGACTCAGGAATACAGTGTCATGAGAAATTTATCTCTGTGTATCTTAGGTGAGTAGTCATAAAAGTTCCGACTTAGTCATAAAAAGTATTAAATGTAAAATAAATTAATATGTGATGCATTTTGCAGATATTCCTACAATTACAATACACAAAAATTCAAGTTTTACCACTTGTGAGACTGAAAGCCCCTTACCTGTGACTGTATCCTGGAAGATCTGTCCATCCCTTGCTAAGTAAGTGATCAATTTTCAAAATGCACCAATTATGATATTTTAAACATCAGTTTTTTTCCGTCCATCCAAGCTTAAAAAAAAAAAAAAAAAAAAACACTTAAATTTTAATGTAATAATGCAGCATGACCTTTTTTTCACAATGTCTAAAATGGTTCAATTAAGGTTCTAAGGGCTCCATTTTAACAATCTAGGTGCAAAGTGTAATGCGCATGGTGCAAAAGCATTAAGGATGTGTCTTTGCTATTTTAAGGACAGAAAAATACGTTCTGCGCCCCAGCGCATGGTCTAACAGGGGTTGTGCTTATTCTCTTAATGAGTTATGGGTGTATTTTGAGCATATCGTGCATTAAACCAATCAGAGTCTCATCTCACATTTCCTTTAAGAGTTAGTTGCATGCACCATGGTGCATTTGCTATTTACATGGCGGACTTGGTAAGTGGAAAAACTGATTGGACAAACTGAACGCTTCACTAGCGAGAAAACAGTTAAACAGACCATCTGCATAAGGACAAAGAATGAGCCTCCTCCATTCGGCCTCTTTACTTTACTTTTACTCTTTACTTTACTCCTTTACTTTCGTGGATAAGGAAATGGTGTTGTACGCAATCCACTGAAGACATTCATTATATTTAATTTAAGATTTGTTTCAAAACTATTTCTAAAATCAGTTCTAATTTCCAGCAAATAAATAAATGAACAATAATAACAAAGTGTTATATCCAAACACACGACATATACCCCCCCCCCCCCCACCCACTTAGACCAGCTTTTAGCTTTAGACTTTAGACCAGCTTTTGGTCAATGGTGCCTATTTCAGTTCTTCAAAATAGCAATGCGCCAACAATCGCTATAACACACCTCCTTTATAGACCAGCACACGTCCACAAAGTAGCGCAAATAGATTTGCTATTTAAACAATGTGACAATTATTGTTTGTAAAATAGTAGAAAATGTAGTATAGAAATAGTCGATATATTACTTGTGATTTTAGATGCCAAAACAGCTGGAATCCACAGATAAAGTGCATTAAAGCAAAACTGGCCATAGACCATATCAATATTGTAAATATTAAGACATATTTTGGACAATAAATTACTTACAGTATACTACTGTATTTAAGTTATTGTGTGGAAATCTGGTGAAGCTACATGTATTACAAAAGAGAGCAATCAGAACCTTCAATAATGTTGAACTAATTCGTGAACAAATTGGTTGTTTTTAAGGTTATTGTATTTATCTATCTATCTATCTATCTATCTATTTAAATTTAGGGTGGCACAAGTAATGCTCAACGTGAGAAATAACTTACAAAAAATATTTGTGGGAAGGATTCGATGGCATGAACAGCCATAATACTTAAAACAGTTTAAATATTTTCACAGATGTGATCCTGAAGACTGGAAAGAGATAGCTGCTGACCAGCCAGAGTTTACAGATTCAGATCAGTTCTGTCAGAAGAAAATTGGCTTTTCCAGACGGCACCTGAACAGCGAGGACCATCTTATCAAATGCTGCATCACTAATGTTGCAGGGACTGGCTGCAGTGAAAAAATACTACTGCAAACTAGTGAGTCTAAACCTAAATTGAACACCTCTGAAACTGAATGCATGATGCAACATTGATCTACGCAGACTTTTACTAAATCTTACTAGGGTTTTTGTAACTTTTTACAGTTTTTCAGTTATTCCAAGAGTTGTTTTAGAAAAAAACAACTAATTGATTTATTTAGCAAGGACCAGTTGTGGAAAGAGTAATGAAAAACCATACTCAAAGTAAAATTACTATTACTTGCCTAAAAATGTAGTGCATGTAGAATAAAAGTATCTGTTGTAAATATTACTCAAAGTATGAGTAAAAAGCAGCCCTTTCAAGAGTAGTGAGTATTACGCTGTAAAAAGCTGATGCATGGATGTGTGTAAACGTAACATTCTGTAGTGCATTTAGTTACTGTCCAGCAGGCACAACATCATAAGATGTTAATATTAGGTTCATGACGTCAGGTGACCAAAATTCATTGTCTAGCTAGCGTCTAAGAACAACTTTAATTTGATGTCAAATGATGTTGATATTTGGCTGATTTTAGGTTGTGTTAGAAAGCAACCAAAATCCAATGTTGAGCCAACATCTTAAACCAACGCCATATTGATGCCAAATACTAACATTAATTCGTCAGGTATGGCAACCAAAATCCAACATCTGAAAGACGTCTAATGATAACATCCACACAACATCAAGCTGTAACATCATTAGATGTTGATATTTGGTTGCTTTTAGGTTGGTCGTGGACATTGACATAACCGTTGGCCTGACACTGAGTTCTGACGTCAACACGATTTTCATTTCCAAACAACGTCCCCATGATGCTGTGGTACAACGTCAATCTGATGTCATGTTGACGTCTTGTGCCTGCTGGATGTTTAAGGCCATTTTGGTCATCATGCAGTAAACATCCATCATCTTCTCTTCAGCAACATGCATCTAAACAGTCTCTGGGTCAATGCGTGTAATGATTTTAAACATCTTCTTGGACACTTTTAATGCTTCTAAACAGTTTGCTGCATTTATAAAGCGCCCATGTCTTGAGGTAGTTCATTATTATGAGATTTGCCTCTTTACATCTATGTGCAATTTGATTGGGCTGGAATCACATGTTTGATTTTCCTAATCCTTTTAGACAAGAAGTGACTGCAGGTTGAAGGAAAGTAGTGGAGTAAAAGTACAGATAAAGCACCAAAATGAACTCAATGGAAAGCAAAAGTACACATATTTAAAACTACTTAATGAATTACAATTCCTGAGAAAGACTACTCAATTACAGTTATTTTACTATTTGTAATTTGTTACTTTACACCACTGGCAAGGACACATTAAATTGATCAAAAGTGACAGTAAAAATGTTTAAAAATCATTCTATTGTAAAGAAAACGTCTTTATCTTTATGTTTATCAAAAATTAATCATAGTTTTAGCAAAAAAAATATATAAGCAGCTCAGTAATTTTTTGTTGTTTTTAATTCAAAATTTTAAATGTGTCTTGAGCATCGTGAGCACCACAAGGATCGTGTGACTATGAAGATTAGAAATAGGAATAATGCTGAAAATTCAGCTTTGTCATCACATAAATACAGTATTGTTCAAATTCATATGATGCCAAAGCTGAATTTTATCATAAGAGACTTCTTTTAAAACATTAAAACAATCATACTGGAGCCAAATATTTAAACAGTATTCAAAGACTAACGGCGGAAAACATAACCCCCCTATTTACATATTTTGTATGTAAATATGTGTGGAATATTTTCAAACCACACAGAATTTAAATGAAACATGATACCAAATAATTTTTCCTGTCTTTATTAATAGCAATTTTGAGCAGGTGTTATTCTTTGTATTTTCAGGGGATTTATTTTTATGAAAACTAGCCCAGTAACCAACCCTGAATTTAACTTACTATTTCAATGTTAGCTATTTTTTGGGTTGCAGTCCTAAAATGTATTCCTCAAAAACTTAATCTAGTTGACTTTTTTCATATGCAACTGTTTCCCCTCAGAGTCCTACACTGATTATGTGATCTGTTTCCTGCTCATCTTTATACTCCTCGTGATTATCATTGCATTAATCATCTTCATCAAAGCTAAGGTAAACCTATAGTAATGTCATAATTACAAATCATGGATCACACCTTAAAATTAACACTGACACTCTTTCGTCACAGAAACCTAAGTACCAGAGTCAAATCCAGATGATTCAGATGATCGGACCCAACGACAATGACTACATTTATATTGACTTCAGAGAGTTCAAATATGACCTGAAATGGGAGTTTCCTCGTGAAAATCTCGAACTTGGTAAAGATCGTTATTCTTTTGACTTTCTACAAATGATAAATGGAGTATGAATGTTTTTCATGTGTTTCTAGCAGCGTGGATGTACTTACTTAAAATGTAGTTACTGTCATGCAATCTGTGTTGTTTAATTTTAAAGGAATTTTTGTGTTTATTTAAATTTCTTCAAAAATTAAAAAAAAATGTCTTTTCCACAGTGGGGTTTTAGCCAAACTTTTCAGTTAGATTTAGGACAGGACCTAGGTCAGGGCTGGCCATTTAATCTTTTCAGTGATTACAGCTTCAAAGAACTGATTTACCAGTCTTTTTTGGGGAACTGGAATGAGTAAGTGACTTTACGCATGTTTTCACTATTGAGCCAAACAGTTCTGTTTGCTTAAACAGCACAAAACCCGTTCAGTCAATTGCAATTCCTGGACCTACTGGGCTATAAGACCACCTCAGTGTTTTTCATGCGTTTCAGCATTGGATGTGCTTAGTTAAAATGTAGTTACTTTAATTAAATTACTTATGTACACTCTCAGAAATAAAGGTACAGAAGCTGTCACTGGGGCAGTACCTTTTCAAATGATACATATTTGCACCCAAAGGGTCCACAGTGGTACCTTAATGGTGCATATAAGTGATCAAATGTACATAAAGAGTACCATTATGGACCCTTCAGGTACAAATATGTACCTTTTGAAAAGATACTGCCCCAGTGACAGTTCCTGTACATTTACTTCTGAGAGTGTACTGAAATACTAAAGCACGGGTGTCAATTCCAGTTCCTTGAGGGCTGCCGCTCTGCACAGTTTAGTTTCAAACCTAATTAAACACACAATCAAACTAATTACAGTCTTTCAGACTTGTTTGAAACCTACAGGTATGTGTGTTGGAGCAAGGTTGGAACTAAACTGAACTGTGCAGAGCTGTGGCCCTCCAGGAACTGGAATTGACACCTGTATTAAAGTATTGGATTACTGTTCATTTTTAGGTAATTTAATCACAGTTACTTTAAATAAATTTGCCTTTAAGCCGGAATGGGAGGATAGTTACTAGTCATTCTAAACTAAAATACTTTTTCTTTTCCATCTGTCTTTGTGCACGATGTTACAACCGATGAGTCAAGCTTTAAAATATGAAAATGATCGAAACGTTTTTTCAACAAATGGTCTAATCTGATTCGATGATTTATGCTAAGCTAAGCTAAAAGTGCTTCCACCAGACCTGGAGATTGGCTAAATAGATTAAAAATGAAAAAAAAACTCAACAGTTTACCATTAGGAAGCAAAAATTAGCCTATTTCCAAAAAAAAGTGGAGTGTTACCCTAAGTATTACAAGTATAACCCTAAGTATTTCTAACAGCTAAAAACAAGGCACTTTAATTCAAATGCAAATAATTAAAAGGAAATAATTTTTATTCTTTATGCATTGAGATTTGTAGGTATTTTAAATAATACTGAGTCAAGTAATTAACTTACTACTGAGTTAAATTATGAGACATTACTATGAGAAATTACCATTTTAATAATGGTTAACACTTTATTTTGATGGTCTCTATTGCACGTTTTGTTGACAAAAAGTTGCATTGCAAATGCCAATTACTTCTCAATTGAGTATTAGTAGACTGTCTGCTTAATATCTGTTGATACCGCACCTACAACAGACATTTAACTTACTATAAGAAACTTTGCAAGTGCATGTCAACTTACACTAACCCTAACCCCAACCTAACAATCTACTTATAATCTAATGAGAATTAGAGCATGTAGAAGCAATGTCACTTAAATTCAACAAAATGTAATTAGTCATTAGTATTTGATTTCCTTTTTGAAGTAACTTACATAATACTGGTTTCCAAAGGAAATGAACTTGGATCTGGTGCTTTTGGGATGGTTGTTCAGGCTACAGCATATGGGATCAGCAAGCCGGGTGTTTCTGTTCAGGTAGCAGTAAAAATGTTAAAGGGTAAGTAATGACGAAACTAAAATGAATATTTATTAAAAAAATGAAATGAATAACAACCTGTGCTTTGTATGCTTGGTGGATCAAACAGACAAGCACCAGGCAGTGGAGAAGGAAGCTCTGATGTCTGAACTGAAAATGCTGACTCATATTGGACACCATGAGAACATTGTCAACCTGCTTGGGGCTTGCACGGGATCAGGTAAGATTTGGAGAGGCTGTGGTTTTGTGAATTATATCATTGGTTAGAGACACATTAATATATACAGGTGAAGATCAAAATTGGAGAACCATTTATGAAGGCTTGATTTTTTTCAGAAGTAGTGCAAGCTGCATTGTTCACATTTTGAAGGAATTTTAGTGTTTAGTTAAAATTTTTAAAAGAAATTTGAGTTTTTTGGTTAGTTTTTGAAAATTTAAAAATTAATAGGAAGTGAGCAAATTTAAATGGTGTGATCTTGATCTTTTTTTCACTGTTTACTGACTGACAAGTTTCTTAACCAAACCTTGATGAAAAGGATTTTCAATTAGGTTTAGCTCAGGACTCTGGGCTGGCCACAGTGGAAGATTTAGGCATGGGCAATATGAGCGATCGCCCAGGGTGGCATATTGCTGGGGGCGGCACAGGCGGCCCAGTAAGCTTTGAGATATGTTTTACTTTATGTAAGTGTATTAATCTCAAGAGTGGTAATACCCGAATAAAAATGTTAGGAGGCATTCACATTTGGTGTCTTTTGCTCGCACAAGTTTGTTATTCTCTATGTGCAACTAAAAACAATGCTGGTGAAAGCAAACTAATACATGAGCACAGAAAACCGCACACTTCCTGGTGTGAATCCTGGTTGTTTACATGCACGTCGATAAAATATGAGCCGCTCATGCGCTGTAAAACCAGAGTAACAGCCTCGATGATGATGATCATCAACGATGATGATCTTATTTTGACTAAAAATGGCTATAGAATCAGAAAGCATGGATAATGAGGCAGGGAGGTAAGACCTCATAACTTTATTTCTCAGCCTTGAGTCAAGTTTAAGATGAACAGATGATTCTATAAAACATATCTTTTTTTGTATTTTAACTGTCAAAATTAATTGTTTTCCAGTTACATTTAGGATTGATTTCTGTTATTTATTTATTTATAATAATAATAATAATTGTATAATAATAATAATAATAATAATTATTATTATTATTATTA
>CAIGQZ010001197.1:761531-773266 GCA_903798205.1 Danio tinwini
GTTTTGTGTAACTCTGAAATATGCTAATATGAACTAGACAGCTATTTAAACAAGTTTCAAGAAGCATTTAAGTGCCTTCTTTATCAAATATATTAAAATGTTCTTCACATTAACAAAAATATGTTTTAAGAATGTTTACCTTAAAATATTAAATTAAAAAAAAAACAACTCTCATGTGGCTTCCCTGCAAAATAATAATAATAATCCAAAATCAAATAAAAAGAGCTTAAATAATGTGTTGGTGCTCTTTGAGTAAGGGATTCATTAAAATAGACAGCAAAAATCAGCCCAAGACACTCGAAAAATGTGGAAAAATATTAAAAAGCCTTTAATCACATGGCTAATCCTTAAAAAAAAACCTATGCGATTTGGCAAGTGCGTTTCTGTTACCCTGATTAAGGCTGATCTTTGCCAAAATGCATAGGCTTTTTAAGGATTAGCCATGTGAATAAAGGCTTTTTATTACTTTTCCCACATTTTTCGAGTGCCTTGGGCTGATTTTTGCTGTTTAATAATAATAATAATCATTTTATGTCTTAATTTAATTTTAACTAATAGATGTTTGATATTGGGCAATGCAGTGGCGCAGTAGGTAGTTCTAACGCCCCACAGCAAGAAGGTCGCTGGTTCAAGCCTCGGCTGGGTCCATTTGCGTTTCTGTGTGGAGTTTGCATGTTCTCCCTGCATTCGCGTGGGTTTCCTCCGGGTGCTCCGGTTTCCCCTACAGTCCAAAGACATGCGGTACAGTTGAATTGGGTAGGCTAAATTGTTCGTAGCGTATGAGTGTGAATGAGAGTGAGCAGCTGGAAGGGCATCTGCTGTGTAAAACGTGTTGGATAAGTTGGCGATTAATTCCTCTGTGGCGACCCCAGATTACTAAAGGGACTAAGAAATGAATGAAAAAATTTATGAATAAATGAATGTTTGATGTTTAAGCACAAATTGTAATAGATTTCATTGTTCTGCAGGTCCTGTTTACCTGATCTTCCAGTACTGCTGTAACGGTGATCTCCTGAATTACCTGAAGAGTAACAGAGAATGTTTTCACAAATATCTGACGGATGCTTTCAACAAGGACAGATTCAGGGGCCTCTACCACAACTTCCAGCAGAACAGAAACTCCAGGTTTGCATAAGTGTCCGGCAGCAAGTTACATTGGTGCCCTTTTAGACAAAGCAAACAGAAAAAGCCATGGAAGTGGAAGTGTAAATGTAAAGGAGTATACAAATGAATAACCTGTCGTGCAGTTAACAGACCGTGTGTTTCTCTTTCCACAGTGAGTATGTTCTGTCTGATAACAGCCAATGCCTAAATGTGACTCCTGCTAGCAAAGAACAGAAGAATGAAAACGAGGCACTTCTGAGCGGCAGCATCAGCTCAGGGTCTCCTGCTGAGGGTATGTGAAGAAGGAGACAGGCTGAGAGAAAAATGGGTGTTTAAAACAGATTTAAACAGGCAGTTCATTAAATATCATGCTATTTCAAGACAGTTCACACAAAAATGAAAATATCCTCACCATTTGCTCACACCCAATTGGTTTTACATTTTAATGATTTTTTATGAACACAAAAGAAGATATTTTGAAAAATGTTAAAAACCAACAGCCATCAACAACCATGAGAACAAAAAATACAATGGAAGTCGATGGCTCCTGCTTTCCAGCGTTTTTCAAAATATCTTCTTTCATGTTCAACAGAGGAAAGAAACTCAAACAGTTTTGAAACCAGTTGGCAATGAGCATATGATGACAGAATCTTTATTTTTGGGTGAACTATACCTTTAATTAGTTCAATTGGTGCACAACAAGCCTTTGTTATTATCAGTTTGGTCAAGTAAAAATGCATTCAATTTATCAGAAGGGGCTATTTAAATAAATATTTAGAGGGGAAAAAATATATTTTATATTTAATTTTAAAAAGCAGAATTAAAAAATGTCTGCACAAAAATATTAATTTGATTAACGTATATAGATATTGTATGTTATGTATTTATGTATTAGTTTTTCTTCTTATACTTTTATTTTTCATTTATTTATATAACTATTTAAAATATTATTTCTTTTATTGCTTACTTTTTCACACATTAAATCACATGAGATCATAAAACATCAACGTTTACTAAGCAAATATATCATTATAGAATTTACATATGCAAATTTTTTACATTTAGTTCATGAATAAATAACCAAAAGTATGAATGAATAAAAATCAAATGAGCTACTGTGTTATGTTTATTCTGTGAAGAAATGCTTCAGTGTGAAGACGAGCACCAAGAAGAGGAACTACACAGTCTCACCTATGATGACCTTCTGAGTTTCTCTTTTCAAGTCGCAAAGGGCATGGAGTTCCTGTCCGCTAAAAATGTGAGCTGATTTCAGATCATGAAACTTCCTGCTTTTCACAGAGATAAAACTTAGACTTTTAATAAGTTCTTTTGACATTTTTTTCTAATGCTAACTCTAAAGTATGCTTTACTATGTGAGCATCCCACAATCTACACTGACTGGCCACTTTATTAGGTACACCTTACTAGTACCAGGTTGGACCTCCCTTTTGCCTTCAGAACTGCCTAAATCCTCCGTGGCATAGATTCAACAAGATACTGGAAATATTCCTCAGCGATTTTGCTCCATATTGATATGACAGCTTCATGCAGTTGCTGCAGATTTTTCAGCTACACATCCATGATGCGAATCTCCTGTTCCACCACATTCCAAAGGTGCTCTATTGGATTGAGATCTGGTGACTGTGGAGGCCATTTGAGTACAGTGAACTCATTGTCCTGTTCAAGAAACCAGTCTGAGATGATTCGCGCTTTATGACATGGGGTGTTATCCTGCTGGAAGTAGCCATCAGAAGATGATTACACTGTTGTCATAAAGAGATAGACAGTATAGGCGTTGACACAATGCTCAATTAGTACTAATGTGCTCAAAGTGTGCCAAGAAAATATCCCCTACAGTATTACACCACCAGCCTGAACTATTGATATAAGGCAGGATGGATCCATGCTTTCATGTTGTTGACGCCAAATTCTGACCCTACCATCTGAATGTCGCAGCAGAAATCGAGACGCATCAGACCACGCAACAATTCTCCAGTCTTCTATTGTCCAATTTTGGTGAGCCTGAATTGTAGCCTCAGTTTCCTGTTCTTAGTTGACAGGAGTGGCACCCGGTGTGGTCTTCTGCTGCTGTAGCCTCTGCTTTAAGGTTGGATGTGTTGTGCGTTCAGAGATGCTCTTCTGCATACCTCGGTTGTAACGAGTGGTTATTTGAGTTACTGTTGCCTTTCTATCAGTAGATCAGCAGTTTCTGAAATAATCAGACCAGCCTGTCTGGCACCAACAACCATGCCACGTTCAAAGTCACTTAAATCACCCAATTCTTCCCCATTCTGATGCTCGGTTTGAACTTCAGCAGATCGTCTTGACCATGTCTACATGCCTAAATGTATTGAGTTGCTGCCATATGATTGGCTGATTAGAGATGTGCGTTAATGGGCAGTTGCACAGGTGTACCTAATAAAGTGGCCAGTGAGTGTCTATTAGACATTTTTAGATATACAAGCCTGATCTCACAAGGAAACTTAACTAACACATGTTTTGTCAGTTTAGTGGCTAATTTGTACAAGTTCAGTTGTACGAAAATGTACTGTTTCATAAAAATAGGCGTGTCTAAACCCAACCGTCATTAGGGGATGAGGAAATACTAAATTGTATGAATGAGATTGTACAAATTCATATAAAACTTTTTGTTTTACCAGCATTCTTCAAAGTATCTTCTTTTGTGTTCAAGAGAAGAAGAAACCTAATACAGACTTGCAATAGCCTTAAGCTGAGTAAATGATGACAGAACTGTAATTTTTGGGTGAACTGTTCTTTTAAATCAGTGGTCTCAAACTTCCTGGAGGGCCACAGCTCTGCAGATTTTAGCTTCAATCACCTCCAGCTCACACCTGCTTAATAGTCTCTAGTAGTCTTGAACATCTTCATTAGTTGGATCAGCTGTGTTTGATTAGGGTTTGGAGCAAACCTGTGCAGAGCTGCGGCGCTCCAGGAATTGAGTTTGAGACCCATGCTTTAAGCGAATGATTTTGTGCCTGCAGTGCATCCACAGGGACCTTGCAGCCAGAAATGTTTTGGTGACACACGGCAGACAGGTGAAAATCGCTGACTTTGGTCTTGCCAGAGACATTGAGCATGACTCCAACTACGTTGTAAGAGGAAATGTAGGTACTACTTGATTATTACAGTTTTTCTCAGTCGCTTTGGTGCATTTATCACAACACTATTTACATTTGCACAACAGTTAATGCATTTATCAAAACAATTAGTACAAACTGCAAAACCAAGTTGATAACCTGCAAAAGCGTGTCACTTGCTCAAAATGGATAGCTCATTCCTCAAAAGCAAGTACTCATGTCAATGAAAGTGTCAGTGTCATCAAAATGAAAAGTCCTGACACCATTGTTTATGAACAAGATAGTCAAATGGCTTTGTCATGTTTTCATTATGACACTTTACTCTGTAAATGTTTTCCAATGCAAAAAAGTCAGATTTTGGTGACACTTCCTGAAAAGGCTTAAGACAGCACCATATACTATTTGCACAGCCATTTGAAAACTACAGTAAAGTTAGACGTCACTGCATTTAGTGAGGTATCTGAGTACAAGACACTGAATATGTATGTTTCACATTTTTACTGCAGATGCTCTTTACAATTCTAATTTATTCACAGCCTTGTGCAAAATAATAAATACACCCTTAATTACAACAAACATAAACATCCTTTGGGTAGAGCTGTGCACAACTGTAAACAATATTGCAGTACATATTGGAACTGAACCTACAACATACACAGGTCTGTAAATCATTTATCAAATTGTTCATTTTAGAAGACTTTTTTAGAATTTTTTTTTACATTTTTTAAATAAAATGAGCTTGACAGATTTTGACAACTAGTTCATTTTTGTATGTAATGACTCAAGTAATGAAATGAGGACTATTAGTTTATATGGAATAATGGTTTAGCATTCACAAGTTGTGTTCATTTTGACTGACATGACAAAAGCAAATGATAATGTTACAAACAGCAGAGAGTTGTATGAAAGCAATTGATGCATGTTCAAAAGCATTTGCAGTTTGTTGGAAAGAATGAGAAACTGCTATTATGATGTGCACAAATGACTAATTGTTTTGAGAAATGCATTAACTGTTGTGCAAATGTAAATAGTGTTGTGAGAGATGCACCAATGGGACTGTGAAAAACTGTATTTGATGTCTTGATGTGACTGGTCTTCATTTAGTTGTGATGTAAATGTAACTCTTTCTGCAGGTGCGTTTGCCGGTGAAATGGATGGCTCCTGAGAGTATTTTTAAAGGCATCTACACAATGGAGAGTGACGTCTGGGCCTATGGCATTCTGCTCTGGGAGATCTTTTCTTTAGGTGTCTCTTTCTTTTGCAAATAGTGCATCAATGCTGAGTACACTGTAAAAAATATGTTAATTGACAAGATTCACGAGTGATTATTTACAGTTATGGGATGTTTATCTTTGCTCTGTCATCTTTTGATGTTGAAAGTCTTACTCTACAGTTTAACAAAGTCACTTTTATTGACATTTTAGTAGTTTGAAATAAGAAATAAGTCTGTAAAATAACAGAAAATGTACTGGCGGTTTGTTACAAGGCTTTTTCAGCATAATGTACAACACCAATTCAGACAATCCCTTTAACTTATTACTTATCACTTTAAACTATTAAAATGTTTATAAAAGTCCCTTTTGCAGACTTTCCAAGGTTAAAAGTTGTTGGAAGAAAGATCAAGGTCCCATAATGTAATTCAAAAGCATCAATAAATGGGGAAAAATAAAAACATGAATCACAAAATACAGAAAACTGCTAATTTACTGATATTTTTGCAATATAGATATATGAAAGCACTTTATAGGAGTTTTCACAATGTACTTAACTCCAGGTTATCATCATTCTGAACGCTTCTTTTAAGACAAGACACTGCATGGAAAAAACACTGCAATTTCAGGCATTTGACCGCTTGAAATTTGAAAGTTTCACAAACTAATTTTGAAAGGAGCACATATGATTGATTGTGACTGGTCTTTGTAATCTGTAATCATTAGTAAGCCAATCGGATTATTCTAAACTCACTATAAATAGCCCACTTAGCATTACTCACTTATCTTCGTTTTTTGAAGAATCCCCTCCATCCACCCCATCTCCCCCTTTCCTCCATCTTCCCCTTTCCTCCTTTACCAGGGGGAGCTCTCGAGAAATACATGATCTCATACCCTCTTACATGCTCACTGACCAAGCGGGAGCCCTGGGCTAAATTATCTCTGAGCTCAGGGTGCTCTCCCAGGACAGCATGCCAAACTTGCTATTATTATCATGCAATATCTAAGTGAACTCTTAAAATAAAGTTTATTTTTTTCAGTTTGATGTATAGAAAACCTCAAAATGCACCTTTTTTTGCAACATTTTTTTGTAACTCATTCACAATTTGTGTCTGTATATTTCACAATACATATTTTTCAAGGTTGTTTCTTCACAATGAGTGTTTTCTCCTGTACCGAACTATAAATTTCCCCTTCAGCAGCTTGTATTCTATCAAAATATATTGTGAAAATGTAAAGAGATGCCGGGCGATGTGGTGGTGCAGTGGGTAGCATGAACGCCTCACAGCAAGAAGGTGTGGAGTTTGCATGTTCTCCCCGTGTTCGCATAGGTTTCCTCCGGTTGCTCCGGTTTCCCCTACAAGTCCATAGACATGTGGTACAGGTGAATTGGGTGAATTGCTAAAATTGACCGTGGTGTATGTGTGTGAATGTGTATGGATGTTTCCCAGTGATGGGCATCCGCTGCGTAAAACATATGCTGGATAAGTTGGCGGTTCATTCCGCTGTGGCGACCCCAGATTAATAAAGAGACTAAGCCAAAAAAGAAAATGAATGAATAAATGAATAAAGAGATGCACTAAAATTGCTGCTGTAAAAACATTTGATTCTAATATTGAAAAAATAATAATTATTAAACAAGGATTTTGTTTCTGATCTGATCCAATGTTCAGACTAGCGTGAGTGTTTTTTTATGTACTCATTGGACATTCATCTCTTTCAGGAGTCACCCCCTATCCTGGTGTAACGGTGAACAACACTTTCTACAGAATGATTGAAAGTGGGTATCACTTGGAACAGCCCTATTACGCAGCAGAATCTGTGTGAGTGCTTCTAGTTCTTCTAAATTTTATGAATGAACGAATAGTAGTGCTACACAGTGCTACCCACTACACCACTGTGTCACCCATAATCAAATACTAATACACTGTTAAAAAAAAAACTATTTGCAACTTTACATTAAAAACATTGAGTAAAGCCTTTATAACTCAGGACTGTTAAGTTGGCTTAACTTAGATTTTAGAATTATGCATATAGTTTGTTTATATTATTTTAAGGTAACGCATTTACTCACTTTTTTAAGTAATGTCAACTAAACACTGTTTACAGTGCAATAATTAATATAAATACATTTTTGAAATGTCACCAAATGTCACTAATTTATATAACAGGGTTTCTGCAGGTTTCACCAAGTTAAGACTTGTAAAGACATTTTTAAGCCAATTATGAATAAAATTTTAGACTCGTACAGGGCTAAATGTTAAGTAGTTTTTCGAATGGCCCAGATGGAAAAGATTTTTATTTGTCCTATCAAAACAATTATTATAATTAAATACATTTAATAATACAATAATAATTTTATAACCATTTAACTGCCTGCTTTACCAAATGGTTTGGCATTGTTGGTTTACAAAAAAAAATCAAACAAACATAATCCTCTTTTGCACAACTACACTTGAGTTTGATTTTATTGTAAAAAAATAAAATAAAATAACAAAAACATGTTAAAAGAGAATATGAAATATTTTATGGCATACTTAAAAAAATAAAGATGATTTAGTGTTCAAAAATGTTTAATTTTTTTGTTTTTTTTTTAATAAATTGGTCTTACAATTAGATTTTTCATAGTATATGTATTAATTCCTGTACTTTTACCATAAACCGACATATCAACCATTTAGTAGAGGTTGACATTTTAGGAATTATGGGATGTGTTGAAAAAAAATGCATTGAGTATGTTAACTAGCAACATAGGAGTTAAGAAATGCAATCCAAATAAAAATGTCTTGGTGGGGCAGTTAAAGAGATAATAAAAATATATATATTTTTTATATTTTTAAACAAAGTATTTTAAATATTGTGTCAAAACAAGCAAGCTCTAGTTGTAAACATACACTTTTTTTCAACGTAAACTTTCTTTAAAGTAAAAAAACTGACAAATGTTTTAAAAACTATAATAAACTAAATGTATGCATTACAGTCTGTCCAGGTCAGCGTCCTCAGCAGTAAATACATAGGGGACAATATATTATAAGCAAATGTTATTATAAGGAAAATAATTAAACTATTATGGTAAATCGAGTTAAAAATGTAAATTTTTAAGTAAAAAGTCTTATTGAGATTGAGATTGTTGGTGATTGTATGGGTGTTAATGGCCAGGTTGGGTAGCAATACACCAACAAAGGAAAATTAAGAACTGTTTAAAAAAGATTTAAGACCTACAACACAATATTTCAGTAGATTTAAGACTTTTTAAGGCCTAAAATTCTGTTTTTGAGATTTAGGACATTTTAGGACTTTATTTGCAGATACCCTGTATGAATTAACTTAATCTGATACACAGATAAACAAAAGTTATGTTCTGTTTTACTCAAAATGTTTTACTCAAACACATATCTGTATACATTCTAATTAAATAGACTTGATTTTTGTCTATTCTTTGCATATAAACAACAACAGTATAACAGTATATATTATTTTGTTAAATCATTTTTTTCTTTACATTGAAATGTTTGTTTGAGTTTATTTCTGAGCATGATTATTTTTCACTTTTACTATAAATTCAGTATGCATTCGTTTTTTATTACTTATTTATTACTTTTATATATATAAAACTCAGGAAATTATATTTATGTGTAAAATGTGTTCATGTTTGTTTTATTAGATACAACGTAATGTGTCGCTGCTGGGCGCTGAATCCTGTAGATCGGCCTTGTTTCTCCAAAATTGTGGCTTTCATGGAAAAAGACCTGGCTGCTTTAGAAGAGAGGGTGACTTTTATGTGATTTTATGTTATTTTCAAAATGTTTTGACACACAGCCGATGCACACTGACTGTGATATCTGTCTACAGCTGTATTACAATGTTGGAGGATACAGTCATGATAACATAATATACCAGAATGCACCAGTGACGCCTGAAGATACACCAATAGTCAGGGATGCGGATGGTCCTGGAGCAGTAAGAACAGAACCTCCTGTTTGAGTCTTGAGTTTAAGTCTCAATCATTAATGCATTAATTGCGCTTCCATGTATAAACCTTTACACACAGCATTATAATAACAGAAATTCTGGAAAGGGTCAGAATGAATTATTAATGTATAGAATGTATTTGGGGAGTGAAACATATTGAAGGGAAAATTTGCTGCTTACTCATTCTTGTTAATTCATAAAATGCATCTCAATGGCTATCAGCATTTTGAGACCTTAAAATCATACTCAAGCTAAACTAATTTAACTCTTTTGTTACTCAGAATTTTGAATCACACTTGTACCATTTATAGTCGAAAAGTGACTGTACCCAGCAGTCACACAACGTCATAAGATGTTAATATTAGGTTAGATTTAGGTCATGTTGTCAGGTGACAATAATTCAATGTCTAGCCAGCGTCTGAGGATAACATTATTTTGATGTCCAATAACGACATCGAATGACGTTGATATTTGGTTGATTTTAGGTTGTGTTGGAAAGTGAAATCCCATGTCAAGCCAACATCTTAAACCAAACGTCATATTGATGTCAAACACTGACATTTATTCGTCAGGTACGGCAACCAAAATCCAACATCTGATAGACGTCATAGTGGAACATCCACACAACGTCAAGCTGTAACATCATTAGCCGTTGATATTTGGTTGATTATGAGGTTGGACGTTGTACATTGATGTCGGCCTGATGTTAAGTTTTGACATCTACCTGATTTTCATTTCCAAACAAAATGCGACGTTAGGGCAAAGAGCTTAGAATGACCAAGAGGTGACACTCAGAACGTTCCATTGCAACAGCAGCACCCAGCAACAGCCCAGCGATTTCGCCATTTTGGAGTAAAAGTGATCGGCCATCCATTGCATCTTATTGCTGTAGCAATGGCAAGCAGCTGCTTTGTTTTTTATTCATTTATTTAAAAAGCACATTAAAGCTGAGATACAACCTGAAAGACGACAATACAACACTTAATATCATAATCATCAGCACTTTTAATAGTTTATTTTACAGACTTATAATATGCTGTTGTTATATTGGAATTTTCATTCCAAAATGGCCGCCACGTGACACTATCGGCATCTAGTGGCTGTTTCCCAAGTCGCACTAGACTGTCGCCTCTTGGTGATTCTATGCTCTTTGGTTAGGGTACAACATCAATCTGGCATCATGTTGATGTCCTGTGCCTGCTGGGTATCATTACCCTTTTTCCAAGAAATTCTAATTTATTTTTGTTTAATAATATTTTATATATTTTTAGTTTGCATTTTGAGAGGATTTTATGGTAAAAAAAATATATTTTTCTGCAGTAATTAATATATGTTTTTTTATGAATGCAGTATTTCTAATTAAAATAGAGATTTTGCCATTCAAATCCAAATTTGAGGAGGCAGATTAGCGTCATTTGCTGAAAATAAAAACATGTGCAATGCCATGGTCTAATCTGTGTATAACCTGTATAGCACTCTATAGAGCAGCTTATTAATTGCATAGTTGTTTTCAAACAGTTAAATGTTTTTATTTGATGAAAGAGTTGAATGTATATTTAATATTTGTGTCTACTAGTGATTCATTGAGGTCTTTTGAACGAAATGTTAAAGGAATTCAGTATTATTTACAACATTTTACCTTTAATCCACAGCCTTGATGAATAGTATTCAGGTGATAACTTGGATTGTATGAATCACCAGCTAAAAGTATTTTTATTTAAAGTCATTTTGGGTGGCCTCAGAATAAGTAAACTAATAATTGCTAAATAAATGTTGTGATGGATCCTAACCCTAACCCAATTAATAATATGAAGTTTTTGAATATTATTTTGTGTAGCAAGCTTCTTATATATATATATACAAATATATATACACATATAACAAACCTTACAAATGTGTAAACAGATTTTTTTGTTGTAGCTTTAAAAGCTGAATAACCTCCTCCCTGAAAGCTTTAGTTCTCCTTCATAAAATCTGAGAACACTTATTCTGTCTGAAAAGTATTTGTTTTTTACAGTAGGAATAAGTTTTTCTTTTGCTGTATTTTGCAGACTGAATGAAACTATTTTTATAACAACAGCTCTTTATTTTATTATAATGTTTCATTATATTTATTCAGGTTTAAAGCAAAATTAAGGCTGCCATTTTTACGGCACTTATGTTTAATCATAGTTCTTTAAATATGATGTATCTTGTTATAGCTTAGCATTTCTTTGCAGAAATAAAATTTGTGCTCTGAAAATTATCCAAATAAATGTATTTAACATTTTTATTGTGCTTGTTTTGAGAGTAAATGCAGGCACATAATATAATATAATATAATATAATATAATATAATATAATATAATAT
>CAIGQZ010001197.1:773276-783864 GCA_903798205.1 Danio tinwini
ATAATATAATATAATATAATATAATATAATATAATATAATATAATATAATATAATATAATATAATATAATATAATATAATATAATATAATATAATAAATATAACATATTGTTTGAACTTTAATTTTTATGTGAAATGCAAATAGTAAAAATAAATGTGTTGAAACATTTGTAAGTTTGTTAACTGAGCAAATAAACCCAAACTACCTTTGTCTTTTATATATGGAATATTTAAGTTTGAAGTATTTTTATATCATGGTTCTACAGAGGGGGGCGCCATTGTGCATCAGAGATGCAGATATTTACAAAAGAGCTTTCATTTTTTTACTGAAATGTAAAGTAACCACAGCTGTAAGCTACAGCAAAGAGTAAGAACAAAAACATGTTTACCCTGTAACATTTGTTTAATAAAGCATTTTTTCATTTCTATTTTCATTTTGGGACATTTTCTGCTAATATATATTATTAGCACTAGTCAAACTGGTGGTGGCACCAGGGTTGCCATGATTGCAGTTTTACAGCTATTCTACCAATGATGAAACTGCTATATTGCTGTTCTACCAATGATAAGCTGTTTTATAAGGAGGGACTTTTAAGCTCATTTGTGGTATATTTTTTTTATTAGTGATCCTTGTGGAAATTATATACTGTAAAATGTTTATTGTGTGTATGGAAATGGCATATGTTATATTGTAAGGCTATTGGCTTACGTTGGGTTCGTTCTGATCGTTTTGTTGCCCCTAAAAAAAACAGCTAATCATATCCAGATAAAAGACATTTGAGGTCACAAATATGGCCCTGATTTCAGAATACACTGTTCTGTAAAACAATAATTTAATAAGTCCACGTTGTGAAATAAGGTATTGATATTTGGCTTCATATAGATTTATGGTACAATTCAGAATTGCAAAAAGTGTCCGATATCTCCCAAATCTACCCTGCTTGTCCCAGCGGACATTGACCTGATCCAATATTGGCTTTTGTCATTTCCAAAAGAGTTTGTAGAGGACACACCGCAGAACCATGGACGTAAACGTTGTAAATGCTCTCGCATATGAGGATTTTGTTAAATTATTTGGTAATGTGGTTGAGAAATGCCCCCTCATCTCAGCTGCAATATGGTCCTATCGCCCATTCAAAGATCTGGCGGACATCGAAGCTCACATATCGGAATTCATTCACAGTTTACCCGACTCAGGTAGGTATTTTTTTCCTGTTTTATAAATTTAACAAAACTTATCACATTTTAAATGATGTTTCATAGAATGAGTCATGTACAGGTTTATATACAGATACTTCAATACTTGTTTTGAAAATAGACTTATTTTACAAGTCAAGATTTCAAGTTTTACCAATTTTGAATCCATTTAGGTGACCTCGGGTCTGACAGAAGCTCTTTAAGCTTAGCTTAGCATAAATTATTGAATCAGATTAGACCTTTAGCATTTTGCTAAAACGCTTTTTCTAAAGATTCCATATAAAGCGTGACTTCTATAGTTAGGCCTACATTGTGTAGTCAGAAAAAAATGAAAAGTTAATCAAGGCAATAATCAAGTAACTTTGCTGCCATGGCCTACAATGAGACAGCGCCGCAACCGTCAACTATCCATATATATGGGATCATATATTTCAGTCAGAAACTAAAACACTCAAGCTCACGCTATAGCTTCCCCGTCAAATGATGTAAAAAAATGTCATGAACCGTCCCATAATAGTAGGCTCTCTCTCTCTCTCTCTCTCTCTCTCTCTCTCTATATATATATTTGTGATCGGAAATAAACCAAGTAATAGGCCTAGACCCCGATGTGTCAAAAAGCCAACAACAGAATATTCAGGCACTATACTGAAAAAACTAGGCCTAATAAATAATTCTAATAAACGAGTAAGGTTTAAGCAACATAAAATATAGCAAAAAATAAAATGCATTTTAGTAGCTCGAAAATAGGTGTTTATTCCTTTTAAAGATTAACTGTTGGAACGGCTTGCCATACACTGTATGCATTATTGTGTTCAGGTAAAGAGGGCATTCTGCGGTGTCATCCTGATTTGGCGGGCCGGGATCTCCAGAGCGGGACTCTAACACCGGAGTCTAAAGAAGAGCAGAGTCAAGCCGGTATGACCACGCTAGATTCCGCAGAGATTGTGCAAATGTACCGTCTAAACTCGGAGTACAAAGAGCGCTTTGGCTTCCCTTTTGTCATTTGCGCGCGTCTCAACAACAAATCGGACATTGTGCGTCAACTGTCCGAGCGCCTGAAGAACCGCAGAGCAGCAGAGCTCGAGTGCGCGATCGAAGAGGTTAAAAAAATCTGCAGCCTCAGGTTACACAGTATTGTCCTATCTGACATTCAAACCAAATTATAACTTAAAAGGTAGCTATCATTGCAAAGGTGTTTACTGACACTCTCTTGATTGCACATACATTTGTGTTGAGCAAACCCAAAAAATCAAGAATGTGATAGAAAAAAATTAATCCTCGTAACTTTTGGTGTCCTTAACAAATTTGTATTTGCCAATTTGTGATATAGGCCTGTATGCCATACGTTCTCTGTACATCTACAAAAAAGTTGAATTGATAACAAATGAGAGCACTTATGATTTTGTAACAATATTTTTGTTGTAGTTTGTAAACAGGTAGCCTATTGTTACCATAATAGTTTTTTTCTGATTTTCTATTTGCTACTTTGTTATTGTTTTTCAATATGAACCGAATGTCTAGAACATTCAAATATACAATGTATCGATAAATAAGATGGATAAACGCTACAGCAAGCCTACTGTTGCAGTTTTCTGGCATTTTGTAACTTTTGCAAGTTTAATTAAAACATACACTACCGGTGTCTGTCGTTTTTTCCTTGTCAGATTGTCCCTATACTTCCTATTCAAGAAGTAGCACGTTTTGACGACGCAATATGCTACATCAGATTTTGCTACCAGTGTAAATGTTAATGTGGAGTAGTGTGAAATGAAGCTGTAATATCGCCCTAACTAATCCCTAACCCCAACCTCAGAACTACTCAAATACAGTGTTGGTAACATAATCTGACGGGTAGGATAAAATGTCAGGACACCGATCAAAAGTTTGGGGTCAGTAGGATTTTTAAATGTTTTAAAACAAGCTTCTCCTGCTCACCAAGGCTGCATATATTTAATCAAAAATACAGTACAAATGGTAAAATGTTATTGCATAAAAAACTGTTCAAAAGTAGTTTATAATTTAATAACTTATTATAGTGATTTTAAAGATTAATTTTCAGCTTTAATAATCCAGTCTTCAGAGTCACATGATCCTTCAGAAATCACTCTAATATTAATTATTGCTATTATTATGATTACTATTATTTTTAATGGTAATAGTAATAAAAGCAATAATGACTGGAGTAAAAAGACATGTGGACTATTAAATGTTAATTTTATTACAATACAAACTCGAGCAATTTTGACCAGCAGCACCATGGAGAAACAAATGACTTCTCACATCACTTTAATGTTTGTGCAAACTATATAAATATGATTGATGTTAAGGATGGTGTTGTATCCACCTATTTCTTTTTAAATTAAGAAACTATTCTTTCTTCATCTATAAAATTCATAACCTTCAAGTTCAAACAATGTCCAAAATGCGGCAATCGAGAGCGCCACCTTTTGCCAATCTGCCGAATAGCACTGTACATATTGAAGTTTTACAACTGCTGTCAGTCTTTTGTCGCAGGGTACTGGTTGTCGTTGCATATACAGTTCCGCTTATGACACAGTCTTGTGTTTTAAGAGTCTTGTTGGACTGAAGGTGCATGCGGGTGGAGGGGTGAAGGGGGTCCCGCAAGTGTTCCCGTGCCGACGCAAGACTCATCCTTAAGATCCCCAGAGGTGATGGAGGAGTCCTGTTCGGGATCCACTCCTCTGGCTCTCCTCTTGTCCTCCTCTTTTTTCCACTTCATGCGTCGGTTCTGAAACCAGATCTTGATGTGTCTCTCGGTGAGGCTAAGGGTGAGTGCGAGCTCGACGCGGCGAGGGCGTGAGATGTATTTGTTGAAGAGAAACTCTTTCTCGAGCTCGAGCAGCTGCGCTCTGGTGTAAGCTGTGCGTGTCCGCTTGTTCTCCTCGGCCTCGACCATGTAAGGTCCTAAAATAGAATTACAGGAGTGAAAGTTCAGTAAAGTCGTGTTTTAGATTGCGTTGAAAGCCATCTCAATCGCACACAGTCTGCCTCTGAGGATATCACAAAATTATCTCTTCATAAAACTAAAACCCAACAGTCAGCACTATTATTCATTTCATTTTTTAGAGCTATACCAAATTTGGGCAAATTCCAGATTTATCAGTGAAACCAGATGTTTAAAATCGAAATTTGTATATTTTTTATTATTGAAGGCTCCGTTTTATTTTAAAAGACTGCGTTTGAGGTCATTAGACTTAATAAAATAAAAAGCGAGCACTTTCTCGAATGAAGATTTTTATATATAAGCTTTCTCCATGGATATTGAGATGTCACATAGGACTTTCTGGTGAAAATAGACGTGTATTTCACCGCTAAAATGCTTGTTAACTGTTTTGTCATGTCTGGTGATTTTTCTAAAAAAAAAAAAAAAAAAAACAGAAAACAAAGGTGCCAAGTGAATGCGTTCCACATGTTATATTTTAATCCAAATATAATAATTAGCCTAATTAATATTAATTAATTAAATTAAATGGTAGATTTGGTCAAAATACATTCTAAATTCTCAATGGCGTTTTCTGTTATGTTTTCCAGCCTTTATACAATATTATATTTAAATACATTAATAATCATATAAAGTTGTACTTTTCCATTTTACTAAAAAACATATTCTCGCAATTGATTTTAAGGTTAAATAACAGCAACCCACATCCCTTAAGAAAACACATTAGCCACAAGCTACGAAATTCTATAAATAGGCTACACACAATTGCACTATTTATACGACGAAGGTTATGAATTTTATTATGTTGGTTCGCATGATTTTTATATTGCATTTTATATTGTATTTGTTTTATCATAGCCTAATGATAATTAATCATAAGAATATTTTACAATGAATATAACACTATTGTTCATATTTTTATTTTATAGGAGGCTTGTAAAAAAATCTGAAAACTTTATTTTTCGATAAATAGAGCTTGAAGATTCTTGAATCATAGGCCTACATGCACAGTCAAGAACGAAATTATTTATACCCCATTTTTATTTTTTAAACTAAACGTCACTATACGATCGTACAAACAAACTCTAAAATGGGACCTCATTTCTGTTGCATTAATGTTTACGCCAACCCAATTGTTCAGAGTTGTTTCCCAAAGCAATAATGTAGAACTGCGCAAATGTTGCTGCTTTTAATGACAACAGATAGTCAAAGATTTAGTCCTGTAAATATTTTTTACTGAGCATCAGTGGACTGGCATTTTTAACTTTATTAACTAACCTGTAGCTCTTGAAACGGAACAACTGTTTAGATTAATTGGGAAAATCATGAGCATAAATTTGACATGAGGGCCTGCAATCAAGAGTTATTTGGTGAACAAAAATTAATGGCCAAAGTACGAGTTACCTGTCCACTGTCCTTTCCATGTGTGCGTGTGAGATTTGGTTGACTTCATCCACGGAAATGGGAGATGGTATCTGTTCCGATCCCCGCAGAGGTCCAGAGAGTCTCCGTAACCCCCGAGCGACTGTAGAGATGTCTGAGGAGTTTGGGGAAGGTGAAGATGTGGCCCTGCCAGATCATCCCGGCTCGACATGTTATAAGACGTAATGTCGGTAAGATTTGGCTGGTCCTGTGCGCCCAATGGTGAGGCGTAGACGGACTGTGCCTGCCTCATATACAGACACGCTGGAGGGTTTTGGCTGTAGTCTTCGTTGGGGTGTCTCTGAAAGGCGCAAGAGTCCTTGTACAGGTGGTTAGGCGGATAGTAATGCTCTTCCCGATTCATGATTGCCATAGAACGGGGAAACCGTGCCGTACACGAGCACATGAGCCAGCGCCCTGCCCCTGATCAGGACCTCTGCTCTACCTGCAGTCTGAGCGTCTGGCGCCGCTCGGGGCCTCATAGGTGTGCCATCGTGACCATGTGACCCTGCCGCACCATTGGTTTCACTGTTTACACAAAGCTGTCAACTGGCGGTAGATTCTGTTCGTGTTTCCTTTCGACTGCTCTGCGCTTTGATAATAATTGAACAGAACTGACCATGCTCAAATCAATGCCCTTGGCAAACAAGTTCTGTTTACATGCGACTGTATGTGCTACACCTGCAGTTCTTGGGTACTGCAAAGACAGGTGAATCGGAATCGTCTGTCCGGGGAAAAGGCTGTCACTGTTGACCAGGTAAACGGTAAAACAAAATAAAAAAACAAGGTGCTTCGACATATCAAATATAAAAATAAATAAAATAAGATTTATGTGAGTGTTTTAAATTGTCTTCTCAAAATGGCTCTTAAAAATACAACTAAATAATAAAGCTCAAGAAGATAGCATTGGAACCGTTCCGTTATACACGGTTATATGGAAAAGGTTTTAATAACAAAAAAATTACACAAAGAAACAATATTATATTAAGAATGGTTCAACTGAAGGTTCTTTGGAAACAAGGTTCTTTGGCATCACTTTTCTTTCTTTTTTGTTTGGAGGATTAAAAAATTATTCAGACCTATATCTGAGTTTTGATTAGTAAAGTAGATTGAGACAAAGCTAGTGATAGCAGGATACACGGTCCAATTTGATTTTTTTAAAAATAAAGTTTCGAAAGCAAAGATAAAATAGTAAAATCATACCGATCGCATATTTGCGCTATAAGAAAATAAACGAGCCAATTCATTCGATAGGGTATTAAGCTACTGGCAATTATGAGTTGCCCTTTCAGTTTGAGAAACGTCATTTTAAAAGAACTGAAATAACTTGGTATTTTTGGCATTAAAACTTGTATCAATAGGTCGGTGTTCTGTTCCTTTAGTTTAGAATTTAGATCATCATCCCTTCATAGTGATTTTTACCACGCCTGTAATATTTCTGCTCAAAGTAATATGTATTCTAATGTATTTATTTTGATATTGGATAAAGCCACCTCGACTCAAAAACACTTTACTGAAAATGCAGTTTAACGGAAGGTACGCCCATAATTTGCGTCATTTGGCGTAGAGAAAAGAAAAGGTTGCAATAAAGTGCCATTTTTTAAATGTATGATCTCTTTATTATATATTTTCACACCTTACATGCACAAATCAGTTTTTGTCAAAAAAATAAACATTACCAAATTGCGTTTACGCAACATTACGTGGCACCAAATAGGAATTGTGA
Source organism: Danio tinwini (assembly GCA_903798205.1). Classification (NCBI taxonomy): domain Eukaryota; kingdom Metazoa; phylum Chordata; class Actinopteri; order Cypriniformes; family Danionidae; genus Danio; species Danio tinwini. Next base: position 780,583 of record CAIGQZ010001197.1, read on the forward strand.
ACATTCATCTCGTGTTCTTATCAAGAGTATCCATTAACTCATTGTGTAAAATCTATGAACACCTAACATGTTGTCCGTCTTTTGCTTTAACCAAGCTTACTTGCCATTAAGCACACCCGTCTACGGTCCATTAAACTAAAGTCCTCGTGGTTAAATAAAAACAAGCTGTTCAGTGTAACCGAATTAACATGGAGAGTTAAACAAAACTCAATTAGTTTGAGATGTGTGTACAACATGTGCGGCACCAGGCTCGACAGGTCAGGGAGAAAATATCAGTTTAAAAAGTTTCCGAAGTATTAAAAGCTTAGAAAACATAACAATTAATTTTAGGAATATACAGATTAAATTGTGTTAAGCTTTATATATATACGTTTCCTCTTGCTTAAGAATGTCGAATTTATATCATCCTTCAATTTTATATTGACACTCACCAAGACAATTAATAAAACTATTTACTCGTTGGCTCATTCTTTTTTCTGAACTCCAAGAGAACACCGTTTGTTTGGAGTAAAAGATTGTGCCAAACGCGGAACACATCTTTTGAATATTAGACCAAAATCCACAGTCATCCACATTTACATGTGACATGAAAACAGTTTGGGGATTGGAATAAATCCAAAAAAGCTAAGTGTTTTTTCATCATACTTTTTTTAAACAACATATTAAGATAAAATATAGCTAATACATTCAAGCCAAATTCAAGTGATTCAGATTATGATGTGTGTTTGCATGAACCTCTTCAAATGACAATAACAGCACATTCTCTCCTATCTTAATGGGGCTCTCATGCGCCATCATAAAGTTCAGGCAAATCCATTCCTTGCAAATCAAGCCTCGTAACGACTCTTAATGGTGTTTATATATGACCTCGCTTGAAAAGAAAAGGAAACCGTTATCCGAGACTATTTTTACAATGTTGAAAGAGCACAAAAGGTTTTATGAAGCATGAGTGAGACGACGCAATTTAGAAGCATATCCATGGAAGGTTTTGAGAGGAATAATGGTATAAAGTGATATGTAATGTAGATTTGCCATGGCATAGAGAGGATATGCACAACTTAAGGCACTGGTACATAAAATCGGCTGGCAATTAAAATGCATTTTGAGACTTCAGATAAAATGCAATAAACCAGTTAAGGGACACGCAAAAGCGTTCTGAAACCACTTGTATGTTTGAGTAGGAGTAATGTGTGGCTATAAACATCCAAGTGCGACTCGATAATGGAGATAAATCATAAAATTGCGTTATGTAAAACCACACGTAATCAGATTGTTGATAAACCCAGTGGCATACACCCACAAGATGCATCGTTAAACAAGTGAGTTAATAGTTTTTAAAAAAATATCATTGGAAACATAGCTTTTTACTTTTAGATTCTACAGTAAAAATTAGTTATGACAGAAAACGAAGCATGATAAAATGTGCTTGCTTAGTGGCGACAGCAAAGCTTGGGCAAACACGTCAAAAGAATAATAATGGATTTTTAACTTAAAGCAAAGTCGCCCATTGTGGAAAACCTTAGAAGCAATAAATCAAGTATTCTGGCACCACAGACTGTAAGAAAATGACAGAAACATCGCCCACAGACAGACACTCATGTTTATTGTACAAATGTTAATTTTTAAACAGATATTCCATATTAAAGACTGACAAACTATATATTGCTCACATATGCCGAAGTAATTACTGTACCATAATCACGTTTATTGCTGATTATGTTTAAAATCGATTTATCCGTCCATCCACCTACATATTTATATACCGACAGACATAAAATGTCACCATTCACAAAACTATGTACACCTTAAAAAATATTACTGCTGCTTGTCCAAACTACCGATTTAAAATGAGCTGAAACAACATAATTCTTGTAATTTCTTTGGCCAATTTATTTGTTTTATGTTCAGTTAACTTAAATTTGTAAATTATTAAGTTAACTTAAGCATTTTGTGTTGGGACAACATGAAGGAATTGTGTTGGTCAAACTACCTGGTTAGGGGATTTGTAGTTCCCAGCATGCTTTGCGTGGGCTTGAATTAAGAGAGAAATTCTGACAATAAAAGTAATCTTAGGTGTTTAAAGTTAATAGAAAGACTTGTTAGAGTTTATTCTTCACTTTAGTTTGGAGATTTAGAAAATTTTCATGTAATGTTTTGAGATTACCACCTTGCAGAAGCACCCATGTTTTGGGTGTTGGCAGCTTAATTAGCAAAACTGCATTTTTTTTAGCTTTGCTTAGTGAGTAATAACTGTCCTAAAATAGTTCTGAGATCAGTCTCAATGAATCAACTGTATATGTAACTCAAGAAATATGCTTAAAATGACTCTCTTAGTTCATTTAGGATAACTTTAAATAAAACTAAGAGACTTCAAAATGTACAACACACATGATAGACATACATGCTATTTTCAGACCTTTGAGTTTAAGTTAAATAAAAATATAAATCTATGTAAACTTTTATTTAATAAAATCGCGTTGGACCAACTCAACTGCATTTAACTGTGTAAATAGTTTTTTTTTTGTTAGTGCTAAACTAATTTATTGGATGGAAATCCTGCCCTCAATTAAATTGAGTTCATCCAATGAGTTATTATTTTGAGTGCATGAAAACGCTCCGGTAACCGGGTTTAAGTTAAAAACCATAGTAGTGTCTGTCCAAAATCTAGATTTTATACTGCATTTTTAGTTGAACTTATTGTTCAGCAAAATAAAAGAAAATTGACATTTAAATAATGGCTTCATTTTAGATGCTGTGACTATTTAGACTGATATGCTAACAAACAAAAATAAATAAATCCCTAAAAAGGTGCATCATTTTTTTCTTTTGTCAGTGTATTTTTTGACATCTGGAGAACTGTCTCTCACTGGTGAGCGAGATCGAGTCCTATTTGATGTCCGAGAGATGGAAGGGGAGTGGCTTCGGGATGACGAATGACTGCGTGAGAAAGAGTGGCGTTTTGAAGGGTGAGAATAGGAATCAGAGTGGTGCCTTCTGTGTGAGCTGTCTTTTTTGTGTTTGCGTTTTTCACAGTCTGTGTTACAATATTTTTCGCAAGCTCTGTTGTACCTATGTTCATCTCCTTCTCTTTCAGATGTGCGTGGATTTGTTGGCTGGCGCATCAGCGCAGAGGAACGAAGAGTGTTGAGCAGAAAGCGCTTGTTTGTGCTTCCCAGTGGACATTTCATCCTAAAAAAAACAGCAATTTAAGCAGCTTTAGGTGACATGTATAATTACACGTATAATTACACACACACACACACACACACACACACACACACA
>CAIGQZ010001197.1:788864-812470 GCA_903798205.1 Danio tinwini
GTGTGTGTGTGTGTGTGTGTGTGTGTGTGTGTGTGTGTGTGTGTGTGAAGTGTCCTAATGGATAAAAAAATAAATCTTGAATAATATCAGACCATTTTGTTAACCTGTTAAATCTGATTGATTCAAAAGAATAATACATACACAAATCTGACAATGCTTGTTTTGATAATAAACATCTAATCAAAAACATACAATTGGAATTACTTTATCAGAAAAATAGATTTTCAGATCAGTATACAGTAATCCTTACTGAAACATAGGGTTTCATCAGAAATATTTAACACAGTGGTATGCTTATCCTCTTGTAAAAGGATCCAGTGATGTCTCTGGTAGAAATACTTACTGTATGGCTGTATTTATGCAGCTCAAAACAGTAGAACATTGCTCTAAAAACTGCATAAATCATCTTTTTGATACCCAGGGAATGCAAGAACTTCAAAAATGTATACCCTGAACGTAACCTAATGTGTATATATAATGGTTACTGTAAACAAAAGCTTTTTGTTGCCTTAGAAACACACAGTTAAATGAAGTAATCACCTTCACATCAACGATAATCTTATTTTAAAGACACTGAAATATTGTGTTGGATGCAGTTTTATTACTTGTCTTGACATACTGTGAATGCATGGAACTATACTAGTATATATAGGTGCCCTGACAGACATAAGCCAGAAACCTTCACTGTACCAGGCTGCAGCAAAATTAGTTTTCAGGCAGACTAATAAAAAAAAAAAGTGCACCACAAACTCAAGAAAATGCATTTTAGTTTGACTGGAGATCAGATTCTGACATTTTTGTGTGAGTTATACGTCAAATAATGTTGCTCAGCTAAAGAGGTGGTCACTCTAGACTTTAAGCGTGTGAAAAAAACATAAAAAAGGATGTCAAATTTACAGGCAATCTCAAAAGTCTCTCCTCTGTTTTGACACGTGAAATGAATGCTTTTACAATGTTTAAGTTATTGCAGAAAGAGCTTTTTTTGACTGTTACATCAATGTGTCATGCGAAGAAAAGGCATTTATTCAAACTAGTCTCACATAGTCTGAAAAAGTCTCAAATATGCTTTATAATCCAAGTAGATCTGTCGACATGATGCTATGAAATTGCAGCTTGTGCATAATCCTTATTACTATGATCAGATGCTTTCTTAAGTGCTGTTTTCACTGTCATGTTGACTTTTATTTTGTTATTAAAGGGAAAGTTTAGAACAGAAATTTACATACGCCTCAAAACATTTCATGCAGTGTCTATAATGTCTTAATGTTTGACATTGAAACAGTATTTTTAAACTTCTAATTGAAAAGTGAAAAAGAACGCCACTGAATCACATTTATCTTCTTGTACACTCAAAAAATAATATTTTTTTTTGCCCGTTCAAACTACTTATTTAAAATAAGCTAAAACAACACAATTCTTGAGAATTCATTGGGACAGCTTATTTTTTTTATGTTTAATCCACATAATTTTTTAAAGTGTTAAGTTACCTTAATCAGTTTGTGTTGGGACCTCATGAATGAATTGTGTGGAACCCTGCATTTTTACAGTGTGTGCAACAAGTTGCTGACTGCAGTTCATGTAATGGCCACCGATATTGCTAATAACAAGTCCTTGTTTGTTTTTTACATATATATATATAACCTCTTTAACGCTTGATCATCTCAAACTCAATAAAACCCAGTGCTTAATTTGAGCCAGATCTTACCGGATCCTGCTCCAGAAAATGTCAGATATTTGTGTTTTGCATTCTGGTATTTATTTTAATAGATCCGGCATTAACGTGTGCATGGTGAATACCTATGTGTGTGTGTGTGTAAGAGAAAGAATGTGAATGAGTGCAAGCGAAGGCAGTGTGGACTAACGGTAGTCATCATGCGCAAGTTAAAGCAAAAGTCACATTTAACTATTGGCCCTCAACAATAATTTCAGCCAATCGGCTTTCTTATGTTTACAATCACTGTCATTGGGTAGTGACTATTTCATAACCAAAATAATTATTGTAATTTCACATTGGCAAAGAGACAGTCAAGCATATATTCATATTTTAAAACCACGAGTAAATCTGATTATGGGCCTGATCAAACAACATCTTGAGAAGATATAACTGCGAGAATGGATCAGGACAGCAGGAGACAGAAGCAAAGCGATCTTAAGTCACCCAGAAAACATGACAGAAGAGGTAACTGTTGGCTCTTCTTAAAGATTGACTGAGTCATTTCGTTAATTTTTTTTTACTTGGCACATAATAGTGAAGTGAACTGAATAGTGATTGATCATACGATTTACGTTTGTAGCTACATGTTTTTATTATCCATGACAGACCTATAATGATGACAAAATAATTAAAGGCCATTCATAAATGTGCTTTTTTTTGCACTCTCACCGTTTAATGACGTCATGTTTTGGGAAAACTGATATTGTGTGGCGGATGTCGGTTACGGTAACTTTTATTTCCTGGTTTTGTTCAGGGAATTATTCATTTACAAATTAAGCACAGATTAAACCAAAATATTACAAAATATTACATTTTTAAATACCCAGGTGAAATGTACTGCTCACATGTAAATGCTGGACATAATATTCCACCAATAGTTTTGTTGCACCATGACCCGTAAATCCCAAGTAAACCTGCTCAACATGCAGAACACATGTTACTAAAGAGTTCAACTTGAGCATAACCACATGTCTGCAGGGCTCTTGAGTCAGAGCAAATATCATTCGCATGTATTTTAGAGTCAGACAATGATGCTTCGCAGACCAGGCTCCAGTGACTTTTTTCTTGTTAGTGGAGCCTGCTGGGCTTGATCTGACTTCCCATCTGGGGATTATTTGCCCCTTCGTCATGTGATGGGAGATTAGTCAGTCGTGTGCAATGCACTGGACAGCAGCAGTTTCATATTCTCTTCAGCTATGCTGGGAAACTTCAACTCTAGAAACCTTTTCAACCACTTCTTCTGTGAAACTGCCAAGGGTAACCCAGAGCTATGGTGAGTTAGAGTCCAGCTTGGCATTTTGTACTAGGAGTTGGCAGAACCGTTTGCTTTGAGAGAGTGGTATACATTTTGATATTCTTTCTGGTGGAAAAGATTGAATTTATCAAGATCTTTGGAGGAGCTGAAGGTTTTGGCCTACTAAGGGTTTGGTGGTCTAGAGAGTCTGAATAGTTCAGGGTTGAGTTAGTTCAAAATTCACAGGACAAATTCTTTGAAAGAATCTTCTGTTTTGTCAAAAGGAAACAAAAAGGTGGAACTTATCAAAGTTTTTTCAGGACATCTCTACTCCACAGATGATTTGCTCTTTGCTGGGATGTTTTATTTATAGCTCCGTGGAAGAACACCCGAGGAGATTAACCTTAACAAGGTGCTAACACCTTCCTAAGGGAAGACTGTGGGTTATTGCCAGCATTAGCCATCTTCTTAGCTGTGCTGACAATCCGGTGCTTTCTTGTTATTCTCTGAGACCTCAGCATGTAATGCCATCCTACTGGTCTTTGTTCTCACCGATGCATAGAGTAATTAATTAGCTCTGTTAATAGTATGACAGTCATGTTAGCTAGATAATGAAATGCTCTGAGCTCAAAGACAAAGAAAGATCTCACAACAAAGACTGTTAAGGGTTTGCTTTTGGATTGCATTGTGGGACTTTATAAGACCTGACAATGTAAATTTACAACTGAAGTCACTTTTACTTACATTTTTATTAGTTAGAAACATTAAATTGTATAGGTAATATTAATAGAAATACATTTGTAAAAAAAAAAAAGAACAAAGGTAGAAAAACAAAACAAAAACAAAAGTACTGGCAGCTCATTACCAGGTTTTTGTACTTTCAAACTACTAAAAGAACAATACAATTTATCAACATCAAACATGTTCAGAGCAGAGATCAAGGTCTGTACTTACAGTTGAATCACAAAATTGAAAAAGTTATTATTGACAGACTGTACATTGAGGTTCAAGTGAACTACGATAAATACTTTATAACATTTATTAGTCTTGATGCTAACCTCAGCACTATAATAGTAAAAACAAGGGTCAACTGTACAATTCCTTTTCACATTTTCTTTCATAACTCACAGATTACTTGAAATATACAAGACACAAATATACAGTACAGTAGGTGTATTAATTGATAATACTTTACAATTGTGTATAATTTAAATTTATTCATTTTCCTTCAGCTTAGTATTTATTCATTAGGGGCGGCCACAGCGGAATGAACCGCCAACTTACACAGCATATGTTTTACGCAGCGGATGCCCTTCCAGCTGCAACCCAGCACTGGAAAACATCAATACACACTCATTCACACACATACACTACAGCCAATTTAGCTTATTCAATTCACCTATAGCGCATGTCTTTGGATTGTGGGGGGAAACCGGAGCAACCAGAGGAAACCCACACAAACTCTGTGAGAACATGCAAACTCCACATAGAAATGCCAACTGAGCCAGCCGGGACTTGACCCAGCGACCTTCTTGCTGTAAGACAACAGTGCTAACCACTAAGCCACCGTGTCGCCCTGTATTATATTTAATGTATTAAAATATATATTGATAATATCACTAATAAGGACAAGACTATAATATTAAACTGCAGACACAGATACACATCCAGAATGACATGTCATCGTGTACTGTAAAATACTGGAGAGATTAAGCAGTTAAACTGAATGCAAGAAATCATAATGCTACAATTGCCCACTTGATGGGGCATAACAGGGTTATGCTGCGGTCACACTAGAGAATGCAAATTTCTGGCGCTGCAAAAATGGGCGGGAATAAACAAGTTGATTAGACATTAAAAAAAGCAAGCGATTGGTCCATATTTAAAATTTCTGTAGAGATTTCATGTTTGGATCTCCTATTGCTCTCACACAATCACGTGATGTGATTTTGCAGGTCAAAGTTCACCAAGCTTGTACTCTGCAACGCAGCGACCTGAGAAACTTGCTGCACGAGCTTGCGTTTCCGCTGTGCCACATTCGCATGCATACGAATGGAAGTCTATGGGGCGAAATGTGCAGTGTGACCGCGGCTTTAGGGGTCAATTGCAACACTGAATATTAGTAATATTAACCCACTGTATTTCAAGTAAACACCTACCTCTAAGTAAACACTTTACTGCTGTAGTATCTAATAATGTTACTTAAGATTGTTAATCAACTGATCAATTAACATCAAGTTTAAACATTTTTAGCCACACTGAATAAAAATAGTAACAAATAGACATAAGAGAATAACCAATGAGACCGATACAATATTAATTACATTTTTAAAAAGATTTCATTCTAGTTGTTTGTGATTGGAGGGATTGAGTGTGTTAGAATTCCCCCATTACAATTGCTCCTGGTTTCCCCTAATATATGTAACATATAACACTGCAGTATACTGGGTTTGACAATATAACATTCTACCATACTGTAGATTCCTGGAATAGCGTCTGCCCAGAGGATGTAGAGCAAAGTTTCGGTAATTTGCTTCCTTTTTTTCCCCCTTGTCCTCCATTCCATGTCAACTAGACCTCTGTGTACCTAGCCTTCAGAATATTTTAGGTTAAAAGTTACTGTGTTTATATACTTGTGTCTATTTGTGCGGGTCTAGGTGTCCTGGAACACAGAGTCAGCGAACAAAGCTGGAGCGGACGCAGATGGAGGGAAGTGAGGACAGGGTCACAGCGACCAATCCCCCCAAATCCCCCCAGACTGAGATAAAGGAAGACACGCCATCACCACCTGCTGGATCCAATGCATGCAACAATGCTCCTACATGGACAGAAGAGCCTGGTATAGACAACCCTGCCTTTGAAGAAAGCACCGAAGAAGACAGTTAGTAGCCTAAGTATAACTTTCATCATTTGAAATCCACAGTTAATGTTTATAAAGCTGCATTAGCACATGTTGTTAGTTAAAGGAACACTACACTTTTTTTAGTGAAATAGACTCACTCTAGTCCCCTAGAGTTAAAAAGTTGAGTTTTACCATTTTTGAATCCATTCAGCCAAATGAAAATATGGCTCGTTTCCACTGAGAGGTACAGTAAGGTACGGTACGGGTCGGTACGGGTCACCTTTATCAAGCTTGCGTTTCCACTAACAAGGGTACCTTTTTGGTGGGCATCATGTTTACTCGAGGAAATCTCACAGTACACCGAACAGGTCGTTGACATATAATATAAAAAGCACTTCTCACAACACAGATGCTTCATACACATAAATACTTGTGTATAAATGTTTATTACTAACCTTTCTATGAACATGATTTGATTATAACTGCAGATCAATGATAGTGTAAAATAGCGTACTGTAACTTCTGCATTAAAATAAAATAAATAAATGCAACATATATGAACACATACAGACACTTACAGTCTCTGATATGTTGCCAATTACAGAAAACTACACACAGCATAAATTTAGTCCTTATTTGGGTTAAAAAAACAACTCAAAATATAGCCCACAGTCAGGGCAAACCTCTCATCTGTGTCTGTAATCTTCAGCAGCACGTGTAGTCTCTTGTTAGCAGGTAATTTCGTCATTCCGAGTTCATAATAGTCCACAAGGTGATGATAATAGGTAATCATGGCAGTTTGTTCATGTTTCAGGTTGCAGAAGCATCATTTGCTGCTGTTTTGTCAGGCTTCTATTTGTTTTTTCTCTCTTCACTCTCGCGTTTGTCCGCATCTGAATGGATTGGATATCAGAGCGCTTTAATTATCATGTGCATGTTAAAAATAAGAGCTCAAAAAGATCGTTATTTCAAATATAGACGCGATCACGAGCTCACTGGACAAAGTGAAACTGCTCGCACTTGTAGACGAGCTTGTAAAACAACAAGACACGGCAGAATTTGTCTTCTTGGCTTTGTGGCTGTTCATCAAGACGACAACAAATTTTGTTTGAGCTTGGGTCAACTATGGCTCGTTATTATATGCATAAAGTATTACAATAATGTCTCGGCTGTGTATTAAAACATGGCGGTTCCATTGTTTTGATTCTGGCTAGCTCCACAAGCTCGTGACGTATCTCTGTAACCAATCAGCATTCAGCTGCGCGTGTAGCTCCACCTTTTGGTACCCTTTCTCATGTTTGGTATCCTTTCGAAAGGGTGCCGAAAAAGTGGTACGGTACGGTACGGTTCGGTATGCCTTTTGATAGTGGAACCGTACCACTCAGTGGAAACAGGCCAATAGAGTTCCTAGTCATATCGGCCTAGAAAATAACAACTCTTCAAGCAGCTCGTGAAGAGGAGTAGGAACAGTACAGTACAGACACATGAGAGTCTATAAAAATCTCCAGTAACACCTAAAAAAGTCGCTAGATTTGTCGCTAGTTGCTTTTTTGAAAATTTGTCGCTAGAGTGGTCTAAAAAAGTTGCTAAATATAAGGACATAGTCGCTAAGTTGGCAACACTGGCTCTCAAATAAGCACAGAAGAGCATCTCTGACTGCTCAAAACATTGAACTTGAAACAGATGAGCTACAACAGAGGAAAATCACACTTGTGCCACCTTTGTCAGTTAAGAACAGAAAACCAATGCCATAATTCACAAGAGCTTGCAAAAACTGGTCAATAGATGACTGAAAAGGGTTGCCTTGTCTGACAAGTCTCAATTTTTTCTGAAGTATTCACACAGCAAGTTCAGAATTTTGTTTAAACAACATGAAAGGATGGGAAAATCCTCCCTTGGTGCTGTATTATAAATAGTGCAGGCTTCTGTTGGTGCTGTAATAGTGTGATGGATCATTTCTTGTCACACTGAGCCCCTTATTATCAGCTGAGCATAATTTTAAATGCCACAGACCCCTGAGTATTGTTGCTGACCATGTCTATTCGTTTAGGACCACAGTGCACACATCTAGTGATTGCTACTCCCAGCAAGACAAGCTCAAATAACCGTAAACTGAATTCACCAAACTAAAATGGCCTCCAGAGTCACTAGAACATATTCCAACAGAATCCCATTGGGATGTTCTGGAAGATTCACATAAGGTTAAAAAAATCTGCAGAAACCGCATGACAATATCTTGTCAATATGGACAAAAATCACCAGTAATCTCAATGTTTTTCTCAAAAAGCAAATCATATCGATTAACGATGCTGAAGTCTTTAACGGTTTATTTAGTCAGCATAAAAAAAGAAATGATCCTATGGGGAGAATGAATGGGATTTATCTTTACATAATTACACAACATGCCAAAATGACTATTATTTAAACAGTTGATTCGAGTAGAGATGTACATGATAGACACATGTTGCTAAGCTAACACAATATTATGCGCTAAAATTAGTTTTTTGGGAGGGAAAGAAATTGACTTATATTTTTTATCCCCAAAGGTGTCCATGGTCTTGAGTGTGCTCTTCCACGTGTGAAGCGTCCTCTCAGCAACCCATGCATTCATCTTCTCCGCACTGGTAGTTCGGCTTCTTCAGGATGGGATTTTGTTGAAACTCTTCCTCTTTCTGCTGAAGAAGGTATCATTTCATCCTGTCCTACACTAAACCACTTTCTATAAGATGAAATGTCTTTGATATCTTTTCTGTGTGCCTTTTTCTTCAGGTTGTGTAAAACTTCCTTCTCTACCTGAGGGAGAAATCACTACTATTGAGGTTCACCGTACAAACCCCTACTCAGAGATGGGCATTAGTATTGTGGGTGGAAATGAGACTCCCCTGATAAATGTGGTAATACAGGAGGTGTACCGTGACGGTGTTATAGCCCGAGACGGAAGGCTTCTGGCTGGGGACCAAATACTTCAGGTATTGCTGCTATGCTTTGAAAGAAGTGTCTGATTAAAACATTTTCATTTTCACTGATATTTACAGATCAGCCTTGATACTTTAATCAATCTCTAAAAAGCTCTAATGAATTCTAATGACAGAATCACTATCTGCATGAATAGAAGCAGCTTTTTTTTTTTTACCTCAGATACAAAACAGCATTCTTTTAACTGCCATTCACTTAAATATTTGACCTACTCACATCCGCTTAAGTCAGTCTGACCCAAAAAATTAAGTTGCATGTAAAATGTGGGGATTTTTCATTTTGAATGGTGATCGGTGGTGATGGGTGGAGCCAGACAGAATCTCAGACATTTTTTGCTATTTCTGCGCAGAATATTGTAAAAAATCTGGATTTATGCGGAATGATTTTGACAGTATTGTAACTAAAAACTTAATATGTTAAATAAAAAAAGAATACATTTTTAACTTTTGTTTAAAGTTTACAATGCAAATCCTATTCAATTTATTTATTTAGCAAACAACACAATTTTCTTATATAATATATCTACCATATATCTGCAAAAAAAAAGAAATTATTACTTTACAAGCTGTATTGTAAATTAATCATATGAACATTTTCATATAAGTCAGTAATATCACTGAAATTAATTAAAAAACTGGATAAATATAAATTTACACACAGTTACACACAACTAAATAAATAGACTCGATGGGCTGGAAATCTCCGGGTTTCTGTGCTTGCAGATTCCGTAGGTCGCTGGTTCGAGCCCTGGCTGGGTCAGTTTAAGTTCAGCATTTCTGTGTGGAGTTTGCATGTTTTCTCAGTGTTCGCTTGGGTTTCCTCCGGGTTCTCCGGTTTCCCCCACAAGTCTAAAGACATGCGCTATAGGTGAATTAAATAAACTAAATTGGCCGTAGTGTATGTGTGTGAATGGAAGAGTATATGGGTGTTTCCCAGTACTGGGTAGCAGCTAGAAGGGCATCCGCTGCGTAAAACATATGCTGGATAAGTTGCCGGTTCATTCCACTGTGGCGACCCCTGATTAATCAAGTGACTAAGCTGAAAAGAAAATGAATGAACAAAACTGCTGGTTGAGTATTTCACATACATCAATCCATGTACTCTTACCCTAATATTACTCTTCTGTTTGCAGGTGAACAATGTAGACATCAGTAACGTGCCCCATAACTTTGCTCGCTCTACACTGGCCCGTCCCTGTGCTACCCTTCAGCTGACGGTTTTAAGAGAGCGCCGCTGCTCTGCCAGGCCACCTGCGGCAACTGCTTCTCCCAAGGGCAGCCCTGCCAGCATACGCATCACCCTGCACAAGAGGGAATCATCAGAGCAGCTGGGCATCAAGCTTGTGCGGCGTACAGATGAAGCCGGCGTTTTTATTCTAGATCTGCTAGAGGGAGGTTTGGCTGCGAAAGACGGGCGACTCTGCAGCAACGACAGGGTGCTGGCCGTCAATGAGCATGACCTGAGACATGGCACGCCAGAGCTGGCAGCTCAGATTATACAGGTAAAAAGAAAAAACATGTGTGTGTGTGTGGTGGGGTCAGGTCAAGGAAACCTTTTTAACTAACTTCTTAATGGCCAGTATTAAAAGTGTATACATGTTTGTGTTTATAAGTTCAAAAGAATACTAAAAGCTAAAGTGCAGTAAGTGAATTTACACTATTACACTCACGAGCCACTTTATAAGGTACACCAGTCCAACTGCTCGTTAATGCAAATTTTTAATTAGCCAATCAATTGGCAGCAACTCAATGCATTTACATGGTCAAGACGATCTGCTGCAGTTCAAACTGAGCATCAGAATGGGGAAGAAATGTCATTTAAAATGCATGATTGTTGGTGCCAGATTGGCTGGTCTGAGTATTTCAGAAACTGCTGATCTACTGAGATTTTCATGCACAACCATCTCTAGGTTTACAGAGAATGGTCCGAAAAAGAGAAAATATCCAATGCCTTGTTGATGCCAGAGGTCAGAGGAGCATGGCCAGACTAGTTCCAGCTGATAGAAAGGCAACTTTACTCTAATAACCACTCGTTACAACCGAGGTCTACAGAGGAGCATCTCTAAATGCACAACACGTCCAACTTTGAGGCAGATGGGCTATAGCAGCAGAAGACTACACCGGGTGTCACTTCTGTCAGCTAAGAACAGGAAACTGAGGCTAGAATTCACACAGGCACAGCAAAATTGGACAATAGAAGATTGAAAAAACTGGTCTGATGAGTCTTGATTTCTGCGGCGACATTTGGATGGTAGGGTCAGAATTTGGCATCAACAGCATGAAAGCATGAATCTTTCCTACCTTGTATCAACGGTTCAGGCAGGTGGTGTAATGGTGTGGGGGATATTTTCTTGGCAAACTTTGGGCTCATTAGTACCAATTGAGCATCATGTCAACATCACAGCCTACCTGGGTATGGTTGCTGAACATGTCCATCCCTTTATCACCACAGTGTCCCCATCTTCTGATGGCTACTTCCAGCAAGATAATAAAGCACAAATCATCTCAGACTAGCTTTGAACATGACAATGAGTTTACTGTACTCAAATGGCCTCCACAGTCACCAGATCTCAATCCAATAGAGCACATTTAGGATGTGGTGGATGAGAGATTCATCATGGATGTGCAGTCGACAAATCTGCAGCAACTGTGTGATGCTGTCATGTCAATATGGACCAAAATCTCTGAGGAATATTTCCAGTATCTTGTTGAATCTATTCCATGAAGGACAAAATGGGGTCCAACACTAGTAAGGTGTACCTAATAAAGTGTCCGGTGAGTGTATAATGTACAGTAAAAAAATGGATATTCATTTTGAGATTTGCTAAATATTAGAATTTTTATAGATCAAGTGGGCAGAGATTGTAGGAAAGGTAACAAAGTAGTGTTTTTGATTAGTGGCTGTGTGTGGGGGTGTGTATATGTATTTTTTTTCTATAATATAATTTTTTTAGTTTTAGCTTTAGCAATTCATATATTTTTACAGATAGTTTGCAAAGCTGGGTTTCTAATTTATGTTTGTGTTAGTGCCTATTTATATTTTTGCGCAAACTGATGAAAAATTAGTTTTAACAGTTTGAGACAACAAAAAAATATAAAAATCATTAAAAACCAATAATATCAGCAATTAAACAGTATGATTATGAATATATTCAAAATCTTAAACAAAAAAAATCAATAGATTTAAATTAAAGGCCATATCTACAGCCTGGAAAACCGATAGCAACACCCTAGCAACTACATAGCATCTTTTTTGGGCAACCACTTTTGCCGCCAATAACATAACTTATATTTTCTTTTTAATTATATAAATATTTCCCTCTACCAAATATTCCTCTTATAAAACAGCTGTTGTCAAATCTCAGTGCCTGTGTGGGACATTAGGACACACTCTGCTGCCCTGCTCAGAGGGTAATGTGATTGATAGTATCTTTATGTCTACGTGAGCTGCTTTTTCCCCATCTGGCTGCCCTGATCACAGAGAAAGGGCAACTAAACTGTTATTAAGAATAGCACTGGCAGATAGCAGACCATCTTTGTTGGATGCAGAGCCACCTCTATAAGAGTATTAGGTATTTATACGACCGCCTACTGTCATCTTTATAGGCTAGCGGAGAAAGAGTCAATCTGCTGATTAGCCGGTCCAGCAAGCAGACTATGGCGGTGCACACAGGCTCCACCTTGACCAGGGACATTTGGAGCCATGATCACATTCCGCCACTTCCCAGTACTGCAACCCCAAGTCCTGTCCCCAGTCTGCACCTTGCCAGGTCTTCCACCCAGAGAGTGAGTACACACGCCTTGCGGCCAAGTCTGTTTGTGTTGCACAATCTATTTTAGCATTGTGGAGACGTAATTAGGGAGTCCTAGTTACGAAGCATCTGGGTAGCCTCCAGTTTTCCATGAGTTCAGACCACAACCTTAATTACTCCTTGTCGGATCTATTATGAGATCAATTCGGAAGTACAGCTGATCCCGTTGGGATGACAAACAGCACTCTACAGAGAGCCGATCATAGTGTCAATTTAGAAACGGGCTTCCTTTTTCTTTATCCACACCTCTGAGACACATTTAGACTCGATGCTCTGCTGCTTGTCTAATATGAGTGTGTGTTGCAGGATCTCTCCCAGTGTGTGAACTGTAAAGAGAAACACATCACTGTGAAGAAGGAGCCTCATGAGTCTCTGGGTATGACTGTGGCAGGAGGACGGGGCAGTAAGAGTGGGGAGCTGCCCATATTCGTGACAAGCGTCCAGCCCCATGGATGCCTGTCACGTGATGGACGAATTAAACGTGGTGAGTGACGTTTATAGGCATCAAGCCTGTTTACTTTATTAAAGAGATCATGTTACAATATCTAAATTTAAATAATTCCTATAAAAACTGCAAGGTCTGGTTGAGGTGTTTTAGCTCTGTGATGTGGTGAAGAGTTTCAAACTTAAATAAAAAAAAAAAAAACAAGATCTAATATACAGATACATATGCAACTGTTTATACTCACAGACATAAACAAATATTGTGAACTTGTGTTTTTTTGTGTGTGATTTGACAAACTTAAAAAGAGGACTTCAAATATCATCTGACAGCCAGCTTTTAGTCCCCTCATGAAACCCTTAATTAGAATCCAAAATCAAGCAAAAAGCGCTCAGGGGTAGCTTAATTAACGTGTCTGTGCTCTTTGGGTAAGGGATTCATCCGAATAAGCAGCAAAAGTAAGTCCAAGGCACTCGAAAAATGTGTCAATTTTCAATATGAGTGCCTTGGACTTACATTTGCTGTTTACCCTATGTTAGAAGTTTAGACTGACAAGGCTTTAAAACAGATGCAGATGTTTTTGTTGTTTCTGGAGTAACAGCTCAATTACATTTAAAAACACATACACTAGCCTAGTGGGTAGTGCACTGACATATAGCACAAGTGTGCTGTGGGTGTCCTGAGTTTGAGTCCCGGCATGTGGACCTTGCCCAATCCCCTTCTCTCTCACCAACTTTGCATCCTGTCAATATATAGGCATAATCCTATTTCTACCCCTTAAGAGGCCGATCACCCCGAACACGCTTTTCTGTTCTAAAAACGTGAGGCGCACCACACTGCCTTTTTTTGACAAAAAAAATTAATTTGAGAATGAAACAGACGTGACTGACGTAATGCGATTTTCCGCACAGAGTTTACTTTTTTCAACTGCGAGCGCAGAGCGTGCAACGGCATAAACGCAAGGCATAGCAGGCGGTTAAAGCATGAGGCGCGCAGGGCGCATAAGCAGCACACAAAACGCCCAGGCATATAAAGCAGCCCCTAATACATTTATACTTCAGTGTGTTGTTTGTGTTGGTCTGCAATAACACTTCCAAAACGCTAGCTGGCAGCATGTTTTTATGTTCCTCTGTGTCGAGTTTCTTCGCGGGTGTTTTGTTTTTTCCGAGCGCTACCTTAATGTACAAGTAGCTAAAACTCGCTCATTCAGAGGCGTGAACCGGCGGACATGCAACAACATTAATCATAAAGTAAACCCAAAACAAAAGTTTTTATCTGAAGCTCTTTCAAGGGACTCCACACTTGTAAACTCTCGTTCCATCGGGCTCATGGCTCTCAGCACTGCCCACACTCGACACAGCTACCAAGCTGACCAATCACAGAGCTTGCGCTACGCATCGTTGCAAGTTGCGACGTGTAGTTACATTTTTTGAGAGGTGCATGTTAGCGTCGGCATCAGCCACGGCGAGGGCTATGCGACTACATCGGAGCGTACATGTGCGCATGCGCTTGACACAGAAGTATAAATCAACCTTTTCCTTTACCCTTCTGTTTCATGTTCTCACGTTAAGGGGTTTCTCAACTCTCTTTTTGGTTGGAGGTGCAGAGTAGGAGAATGTGCCACATAGCCCTTCAAATGTGCTTTTTTAAATATGATCCACCAGTCGTAACAGGGATACCCGAGTAAACTTGGAGGCTCATACGCTTTCAAGCCTAAAATGAACAAAGTTTTCTATGAAAATCCAAATACAGTGCAAAACAACTTTAGGAGGGAGTAATCTGTTAAATGTTACTGTGCTTGTGTGACGTATAAGCTAGTGACAGCAAGTTGTAGAAGTCATGTCCCATTTCTTAGGGGAATATTTTCATTTCTATCCCTTCACAATCTGTTTCAAGGGCCAATGTGAAGGCGTAGGCATACTGTAAGTGTAGGCATAGATGTATAAAATGGAATTGGACCTGGGCCATTATATTCTGTCCTATCATAATAAAGGCAAAAATAAACCTTTTTAAAAGGTACATACAGTACACTAAAATAGTTTTTGCTTTGACCCCAAAAAAATTACATTTATAGCAAAGGATAATAAATGATCTATGAGGTATTTTAAGATAAAACGTCATAGACACATACTGGGAACACCTGCGGCTTATATTACCTTATAAAAAATATAACAGGACAACTTCAAAGTGCGCTCTGCTCATTAATGTAATTTATTTATGAATCAGAGCATCCTGGCTGCACTGTGTGTGTACTAAAAAGGATAATTAGAATTGTTCACTACAAATCAAAATATACTGACTGTGGGATATGTGTTTGATTCAATAAAAAACACCCGACTCAATATAATTTGTTCAGGAATCAGATTATACTGGTTGTACTGCAAGTGTTAGATTTGTTTCAATTAAACTTGTTTTGGGGGAAATTAGACTACACTGGCTGTGCTGTAAATGTTTGTTTTATTAAAAAGAACAGAAACAGAATCATTTGTTCTGTAATTGGACAAACTGGTCTTTCATGCTGTAGAGTTACATGACATCACAAAGTTTGTTCATTTCTTTTACATTAATATTTATACATTTGAAATTTTATTATCCAAAGTGACTTACATTGCAATTTGTTCAATTTTGCTTTCCTGGGACATGAACCCAAAACCTTGGTGTTGCAAGCATAATGCTCTACTCCATTTCAGCTACAGGAAGGCTTTCTGTACTTTGTCTACCCTATCTATAATAAACAGACAAAAAGAAAAAAAAAAAGGAAAGTGCACTAAAACGATATCTTCATGTGGCTTCAGCCCTTTTGCAATCCTCTCTCTATAGAAGCTTGAAGTGTGTCTGTGGTCTCTTATTGCTTAGGGGATGTACTGTTGAGTATTAATGGTCAGGATTTGACCTACCTGAGCCACAGCGAAGCAGTTGGTACCCTGAAGTCCAGCGCCACATCCTGCTCTGTTCAGCTGAAAGCACTAGAAGTCACCATGGTGGAAGAGCCAGGCCTGGATGAAGAGCTTCTCCCTCCACACGAAAATGACTACGATGCAAGCTGGTCGCCATCATGGGTCTTGTGGCTTGGGCTTCCCAGGTAAATCAGATTTTTTAGACATACGCACATAGGGTGTTTGATGAATGAACAAATGACACAGGACAATTAAGCCTGGGACACACCAAGTCGACGCCAAATAACTAGCACCAACAAAAATCAACTGTGTTGTCGACTCGCGAGGTTACATCTGGTCCGTCTGGACCAAAAAGCTGCCTGTAAACACGCCAAATAAACAGCAGCAGAGTAAAACAATAGAGTTCTGTGCCTGAATGATGATGGCATGTCCTTCTACATCCGCAGGTGTCAGTAGTCTGTTTTCTCATTCCACATAGGGAAACAGGAACTTGGGATGCACACAGACGAGCCATAAACAAAGTAGCATTTGAGTACCATTTTTACTGAATAGTAGCCTAATAGTTTATATAGTTTGCAAATGTTTAAACTTTTAAAACTTTTTGTTCTCGCTCTCTAATTTGCTGCTGAATAACCAATCAGAATACTCTCTTTTGCCAACGCCGATTCTACCTGCTAACTCACTCTGACATTAAATCGATGAGAGGAGATGTATGAAACAGACCACACAGTCGGAGAGATGTCATCCAACAGCTCAACGGTCGACCGCTGACTTGGTGTGTCCCGGCCTTTAGACTGGATGTACCTTTGGTTTTCCAGACTCTCTTTGAACTCCACTGGGAGGCTTAAAATAGCATCCTCACTTTGCTGAGCACTGATCCAAATCACCCTAAAATAGTCAATGCAATCTGGCCAGGACTTACCATCATGCCCAGTTTCTGTTCACCTACTGTTTTCAATCCTTATTTGAATGAAACAAATTTTAAAGGATAAACTACTGTTATTCTGGTGACTTGAACACAGAAATATCTGTAGTGTTCATGTGTTTTAGATCAGCAGCTTTATGCAGCGCTAACCCATGAGAGGATTATGGCTGTGTTGTGATGTAAACATCAACAGCTGCAGATTATCAGATGAAGCATACATGTGGAGATAACTTGCTCCTAGCCCATTTCAGCCTAGTCGCAGGTCATTCAGTCCAATCTCATTCCTTGCTTTTTTTAGTCTGCCTTTACTACTGCCCTTCACAATCTATCCCTTTTGCTTTGGCGCCCTTGTGTTTCCTTCTCCCTTCCTGTCATTGTGCCAAATTCTCCATTTATGCCAGGCCAGTACATTGGCATTTAAGCGTCAGTTTTCTGTGTTTCTCCATCTCAATCTCTCATTTTTTCCCCTAGTTTTCAAAGCAAATTGAAATTTTTTTTCTTCACATTGGTGATAAACACGATGATGTTCACTTACCTTTTATTGGTACTCTGTCGCAGCTACCTGCATAGCAGTCATGAGATCGTCCTCCGCAGGAGTCACCCTGGCAGCTGGGGCTTCAGCATTGTTGGAGGTTATGAGGAGAACCACAGCAACCAGGCATTCTTTATCAAGACTATCGTCCTTGGAACACCCGCATACTACGATGGCCGTCTAAAGTGAGCAAGCACAACAAAACAAACAATAAACAATGACCTAATGTTTTATGGCTAGATGATACAGCACTTTCAAATGTTCTCTATTAAAATGTGAAAAAAACAATTCCACATCTTTGACCATCTGTGTTTTTACCAGCAAGCTACATTCTACAGGCCTCAAACAAATGCAAGAGAGTTTGAGCTGAATAAACAGATAGTTGCGAAACAGATTTGGCAAATGCACAGATTTGGCATGGCACTTTGTGGAATGTCTAAGGTCACTGAGCAAAGCCACTCACAGTCATATCTGTTGATGTGACCTGAACACATTGAGGAGAGTAATTTGAAAAGTAATTTGCCACGGATTCCCTAGATCAGGGGTGTCAAACTCAGTTCCTGGAGGGCCGCAGCCCGGCACAGTTTAGTTTCAAACAAGCCTGAAGAACTCAATTAGTTTAATCAGGTGTGTTTATAAATGGTTGAAACTAAACTGTGCAGAGCTGCGGCCCTCTAGGAACTGAGTTTGACAACTGTGCCCTAGATTTTCCTATGGGGTTTCATTAGAAAATATATGTAGTTAGAGGTATAGATCACTTTAAAATGAAAATCCTGTCATCATTTACTCACCCTTCACTTGTTTTTTTATTCTGACCCAAAGTAAGACATTTTGAAGAAAGTTTGAAACCTGTAACCATACACTTGCATAGTATTTGTTTTTCCATACCTAATATGGAAGTAAATGGTTACCGGTTTTAGACTATCTTCAAAATATCTTCTTTAGTGTTCAACAGGATAAAAAAACCTCAAAGGTTTAAAACCATGGAGGATAAATACATAGTAAATAATGGCTTGTTTCCACTGAGTGGTATGGTACGGTACAGTTCTGTACACTTTTATGGCCTTTTCCACTGTCAAAAGGCACCTAAAAGTGAACCGTACCATACCACTTTTTGGGTACCCTTTGCCCTTTCGAAAGGGTACCTAGCACAACTGAAGGGTACCAAAAGGTGGAACCAGCTGTGCAGCTGAACGCTATTGGTTTAAAGAGAGGTGTCACGTCACTAGCTCATGCACAAGCCAGAAGAATGAAAACATTAATTTCTGGGTAAAATATCCCTTTAAAATAACATGACAATACTTGAACGTTTTGCTCTACAATGTTTCACACAGGCGTTCTGCAGATATCATAATGTCAAATTTAAGACTTTTTAAGACCTTTGTAAGACCATTAAGTATTAAATTTAAGACCTATATCACAATATATAAAACATGCAGAAAGCTGATTGGCTATTGCATGTCGGCCTCATTTGCAGTTGTAATACCGCATAATACAATTGAACTAGTGAAATTAAGAATTACAACACCACGAAAACAAAGCAACAGCAACAAAAAAGAATTTAAATAAGCATTAGATGTAGCGGTACATAGACATCGGAAAATTAAGACCTGTGCAAAAATATTTAAGACCTAGAACAGCGAATTTAAGACTTTTTAAGGCCTTAAATTTCGATTTTTAAATTTTAGACTTTTTAAGACCCCGCAGAAACCCTGTTCACATGTTAAAAACATAATCTTTTTAAGCTGCTATGTGTATTTAAAGAAATGTATTTTTAAAAATTAAATGTTGTGCAATCAAACACAGAAGTATCAAGCATCATCAAGTTGTGTTTATGAACGTTATTTTACTCACCAAATTTCCTATTGTAAAACCCCCGTTACAAAATCTCAAGGGAACCCACAGTGAACTAGTCCTTCTGGTTCTGTCAGAGTTTATGCTCAATGCTGAGTTCAGTCCGCTTGTGAATCCTGTCAAAGTAAGTGTAAATAGGATATTATTTATTCATTAAGCATTAAGATTCACTGATTATAACTGAACTTGCGATGAACAAAGATGACTGTCAGCTTTTTAGTGATCATGAAGGAAAACACTTTCTAGGCTATTTACAATCCATTCAGAATTTGAAATGTTCTTTGTCGTGCCTCTGAGGGAACCTTCTGTGTACAAGCTGCCAACACTCAAATGATTTTTGCTGCTTGTTCAAACTACTTATTTAAAATGAGCTGAAACAATTCATGGGATTTTTTGGGGATAAGTTAATTGTTTTATGTTCAATTCACTTAAATTTGTTAACTTAGTCAATTTGAGTTGGGACAACATAAATAGTGTGGAAGCCTGCATTTCTTACAGCGAAGTTTCAGAAGTGAGCTCATCATATAAATGTGGAATTGGTGTCAGATCTCTAGCACAAAAATTGTATTCATACTGCATTCAAATGATAAAAAATTTCTTTTTCCATCCAGGTGTGGTGACATGATAGTGGCTGTAAATGGTCTGTCCACGGCAGGCATGAGTCATTCCGCCCTGGTGCCCATGCTGAAGGAGCAGCGGAGCAGGGTGGCGCTTACTGTTGTGTCCTGGCCAGGAAGTCTGATCTAACTCCACCAGGACACCATGCCACACCACAGACATCACTCATATCTGTGTCTTCTAATGGTCCTATGTGTTCTACTCTCTGCCACGGAGGCACCATACTGTCAAAGCCAGAGTCTCTGAAAAAAAAACAACAACCAATGCTTTTACTTGATGCTGAACAAACCAGGCCTTAGAAAACCTGCCACGCCCATGAGGCTTTTCCCCCTCTGGAGAGCAGCCTTAAGGTCTCCCCTCACCATGCCGATCAGCAGTCCACTCTACCGGAGGTTTTATATTCATGTTATCTCTAAATGTGATCTACGTTTGTGAATGTTTGTGAAAAAGAGAGACAGAACAAACAGTGTATGTATGCGTGCAAGTATGAATGGATGAATGTGCACAGCTGTTTAATAAATCTTTCCCAATGAGGATACCAGAGTTAAGCCTCAGTTGATGTGTAAAAATGATTCTAAAGACACTTATAGTCCGATTTGATCCGGACTTTTTTACTATACGTTTAGTAATCTACTTGTAGATTACTCTCTAATAACAAGTCAGATGTTAAAACGTTTCAACTCTCTAGAGATAGAAATGTAGGATAGATACATTTGCTTTTCTGAAGATCTTTAAAACGATTAGCAGAAAGCTCTCTTAGAGGATTTTAGCCACAATCTTTGGGCAAGTGTTCAGGGTTTGGCTGGTTAAGCGTGTTCCCGTTAGCTCCTGCTGGTAAATGCCATAGCTACACCATCTGGCTGGAAAAAAGGAAGGTAACCTAAAAAAAAGTGTCAGTACACTGATTAAGGGCATTTGTATGACACTTTTTTTGTTTTAAAAACTTAAACTTTTTAAAAACTAGTTTCAAAGCTCAAGTGTTTGAAAAGTAAATCTTCACCTCTGTATTAATCATAAAAATGTGATTATGAAAATGTGACATGTAAAACATATCCTAAAATCTATGTAAAATAACTATATAACAAACTTCTACAGCATATAGATTGTAGCTCTTCCATATGCGCTGAAAAAATGACGTATTTTTGCACATATACTTATATTATACTTAAAATTATTGAAAGATCTGTGCTTTAAGTTCATTGGTCCCCTTGAAATTTTTTTTTTTATTTTGGATTGCAAAACAGGTCATCATAGACCTTAAATATAATCTCACCCAACAGGTAAAATTCATCCACTCATTCACAAACTCATCAGTAGGGCTGCACAATTCTGGAAAAATCTGAAATTGCGAGATTTTATTTTTCTGCAATAAATATTGCGATATAAATATGGTTTCACAAGATATATAGAATAGCTTTATTTGACTGTTTTCTTGGGAGTCTTGCAGTACTCAGGTATAGAAAATGAATAATCACAATGCAAAAAAAAAAAATGTGTTAAAAAAATGGGCAAAATTAAGATTTTATTTCGTTAAGCAAAATATTCTTGTTTTTGCTTTGAAATGTAGAGATTTGGACTTAAAACAAGACAAAAGTCCTAAGAAAAAAAAGTTTTCATATATTATATAAAATCCCATATAGAGTAATTAAATACAATTCTGTAGCTTCTAATCAACTACAGACCATTTCAATGTGGTCATGTCACTGGCCATTGAACATTTCCTGCTTATGTAAATTATTTCATAACTGTTACAAGAGGCAATTTAATCATAACTTAAAATGTTAAAACCGCTATCAGAACATTTATCAATATGTGGCTTTTTTGGATTTTCAGAAGCTGTGAAAAGAAATGAAAATTTAAACAGGAATGCTTGTTGGGACTATTGTTTACATCCCTCAAACTAGTCTATAACCTATTCTAGACTCATCGTTGCATATCTATAAATCAATGCTTAAACTATATATTGCACAGCTCTACTCATCAGCTTATTCCAGTACAGAGTTTCAGGAAATACATGTTCATTAGTTAGGATGATTATATTAAAAGGGAATGCTTTTTGCCAACCACCAATTGAAAACATACAATATTTTTGTCAAGGAAATCCAGGTGATGCAAATTTCCAGGTGGGTTTAAGGCGGAATTATACTCCCACAGAGAGATTATTAAAATAAACAAATAAATCCATAGCATTATAAAATGCCAACCAACTACAAATTAGAGAGAAGACAATCATGAAATTATTCACCACAAAGAGAGTTGCAGCAGTGATCATTTATTTCATAAAGTGATCTGAACTGAAAATGGTTGATATAAAATAAAAAAAAAGATTAAATTAAATAAATTATGGGACAAATGGAAGGGTTTCTTGTTGAAGTTAAGGCAGTGGCATCTTGCTCAAGGACACTTTTTGCAGATGCTCAGACAATTGGGCTGCATCAGACGTTTTAGCTTCAGAGGTCTTCTTGCGTTTCGGCTTGACTTTTGCCTTCTGCAAGAAAATCTAAATTCAGATGAGCATCTCCAATTCATGATGTGCACAAAATGCATAACACTCCAGTTTACCTGTAGTTTTGTTTTCTGAGGCATATGGACCACGAAATGCCTCTTTAAGCTTTCCTGTCAGAAGGAAGGATTCACGGTTATTAAATGAGAAATAACCCAACTTAAGGAAATTCTAAATATTTCTGCTTCAAATGAAAGTGAAATTCTGACCTCCATAGCAAAGGCTTTATCACAACCTGCAAAATGGCAGGTGAAGTCATGCTTTCCCTCATGAAAGCTTAGAACGTGATTCTTGAGGTTAAACTTTTTTGTGTAACTTTTTTGGCAACCCTCTTGAGTGCATTTAAACATGCGTCGCTCGCCAGAGTGAACAAGCTTTTTATGCATTTGCAAAAAGCAGGCTTTGTGGAAGATCTTCTTGCATTGATCACATGGAAGGTTTACTGTACACAAAGCAAAAATTAACATGGGAGAAGGTTGGAACTCATTTTCAAACCAATAAGCAAAATGACTAAGCACCTCTGTGTGCAATCTTTCGGTGCTTCAGATACTCAGACCAAGTGTTTCCTTTGAAGTTACAGTTCTTCTCACCGCAGGAGTAACCTTCAATTTGAGCAAGATATTTTAAAATTAAATTGTAAACCATTTTAAAGATTTTTTTTATATATTTACCTTCATGGAGCTTCATATGCCGTTTTAGAGCTTTAGGGGAAGCAAATTTGTTGTCACATTTCTCATGGTCACATCTGTCAGAATAAAGCAGGAGTAATCAGTCATATAGAGGAAGGGGGAAACTTAAAATAAATAAACTCAAGAAATACTTACTTAAAAGACAACTCATTTGTGTGCTCACACATGTGAGTCTTTAGTTGCTTCTTCTTATGGAATTCCTTTGCACAGCCTTGATAGGTGCACTGACAAATATTATAAAAATAAAAAATAAAAAAAGACATTTCAGTAAAGATAAACAACAACAACAGAATGAATGAATAAAACAGAATCCAGACTCACTATATAATGCCGGACTTTATTGTCGTGAACTTGAGCAACGTGGTTCCTCAAGCTACCAGGAGTGGAGAACGCAGCTGAACACCCGCTGACTGAACACCTTGATCATTTTAACCAGTTGATCAGCATATATATTTATTTTTAAAAAGTGAATAAACAGGGCATAAACATCATAATTTGTGACACCGCATATAACCCAAGAGCGCTGCCCATCTAGACAGCCTGTAAATGAATGCAGTCTACACTGGCAG
>CAIGQZ010001197.1:833397-845652 GCA_903798205.1 Danio tinwini
TGTGTGTGTGTGTGTGTGTGTGTGTGTGTGTGTGTGTGTGTGTGTAACAAATTAATTAAATCATGACATAAATTAGCATTTTTTATTATACCGCCAGTCAATAAACTAGTAAAAATGTTTGATTATTTTTTTTCAATAACAAACTTTAGTGACAATCCTTTGTGAAAACAAAAGTTTTCAACAAACTCTTAGAAAGTTTGTAGT
This sequence comes from Danio tinwini, assembly GCA_903798205.1. Lineage (NCBI taxonomy): Eukaryota > Metazoa > Chordata > Actinopteri > Cypriniformes > Danionidae > Danio > Danio tinwini. Next base: position 833,602 of record CAIGQZ010001197.1, read on the forward strand.
TAATTTACTAAGTTGTAATCAATTCAATTAAATCCTAATAAAGGATATTACATTTATTCCATCAGCCTTCATTGAAATTGATTGTAGTCTTAATGTTTTTAATATTTTTAATATATTGAATTTGTATTTTGTATTGCACAATAGTTGGCCAGTATTAATATTTAATTTAATATTTTTAATGTTACATTTAATTTTCTTTTATGTCATATGTTTTTTTCTGTGTGACTACAATTTTCATAATAACCTGGATATATATATATATATATATATATATATATACAAATATATATTTCTAAACTTTTAAATATATATATATATATATATATATTAACCATTGGTTGGGCACTAAGACCCTGCGAATCTCCCTCTGGCAGGAACGCAGTCTGTCCTCACGGGGACTCCTCTTCGCCTCCGCGCGGTGATTGGGTGGAAGATGGCGCTGGGCGAATGGAAATCCTAATGACAGTTTCCAAATTCGCCTCTTTTTGTACCATGGTGAGTAAATATCCCTCAGAACACGGCTAATCGGACGCCAGCACGCGCGTGATACTGTAATCGTTCGCGTGCGGCTTCAGTCGCGGGATTCGGACTCCTTGGGTTGCCAGTTTTCCTCTGCTGCAGTTGCGAGCTGTCTTTATCCGTCTGTGTGCCTGCTATGATTTTTGACTTGGGCCTAAATAATTACTGTTATTGGCTAGATATACGACACAACCGTGTGGTCTGTATAACCCGACGTCAGGTTTTAAAATTCGCCTGTCCTTATAGGATTTGCTGAAGGCAGCAAACAGATCTGCTGCTAGCTGCTGAAGCTGAAGTGTCATTCAGCAGCACGGGTTATGATCGCGAGATGTGCTTAATAAGCGCGAGACGGTGACATCTAAATGATCTCTAGCGTTTATTTCTGTGTAATAAAGCGTTCAGAGTGATATTGTGTTGTGCATGGCAAACGTGAGCATCATCATGATGATGTAAAAGGCGTTCAGACAGTCAGTGTACCTGTGCTTCAGTGCTAAGCTGTTGCCAGTGCGGTCACATCGTGATTTGTTGGTCCCATCCCCTCTCTGCATCTCCGTGTCCAGTGTGTGTCTTCATAGCTTATTTTTTTGATCTGCCTTTTAAGTGGTGTTCTCATTTTTGTCGTTGTGTTTGGGGTTCATGTGTGTCGTAATGACGGTAGAGAAATGCTAATGCGTGCTAATGGAATTTTACCTCTAGAAATGGTGTACATTTCATTCTCCGGTTGTGTTTATGGTCACATTTGGATGTTTTGGGGGGAAACTAGGGTAAATTTTTCAATAAGTGCATGTTTTAAAATGACTGAAAGCGTTTTTGGTGCATCAAACGTCATGGTAACCATAGTTTCCCCCATAGTTATTGGGTCAAAGACGAAAATGGGGGTTAAGCATCAAAACAGTAATACAGCTACATATTTACCCCCTTGTGTATTTAAAGCAGGGCCGTAGCCAGCCTGGTGAATAGGGAGATTGTTTGTTCTCAAATGTGGATTTTTTTTGCAGTTATTTGCCTCATTTTCTATTTAATTATGAGATTTAATTACCGCATTTAGTGACTTTTAAGCACTGTTTTAGCTAGATTAGCTTGTCAGGTGGTCATCATAATCACACTTTCTAATGTACCAAAATATTTTCTAAAGGTTTAGAATAAAGGAATATGATTAAATACATATTTTTAAATTCCAAATGTATTACATCATATATCATTAGAAAAAAAATAGGAATCTGTTAAAGTTTTAAATGAAAAACTCTAGCCGGTCGTCATTTATTAAGCAAATAACAAACTGGCCAGCACATTCAACTTTGCTCATTAGGAATTTCCCTGTTTGAATGAGAAAAAAAAATAAAACAATAATAATAGAGCGTCATGATTTTTCTAGCAGATTTTTATAGTAAAAAAAGTACATTTGAATATTCATGGATACCAACAAGAGCCAAATTAATAGGCCCATTCAAATTAATTTTAGTATGGGCCGCTTTTGGTTCTTTATATTGGTAATTTTCTGTTTCAAAAATAAGGTCCAGGATTAAAAGGTCCAGAATAAAAGTTACTTGTAAAATATTTTCTCTATTTACAGACATTACAGTAGTAAAAGATGACTTTCCTTTCATCAGATTGTATGTTTTCTTGCACAGCTGGAAAAAAAAAGAATCACTTGCATTGACCAAAACTGATTAGCTGAAGTCACACCGAAGCGACTGCCAACAGAGGTTTTGGCATGGTCTTAAAGCCTTTTTTTGATGGGTTATTTTTCACAATTTATGATGTCATATTAGAGGTGCACAATATATCATTTCAGCATAGATATTGCAATGTGTGTGCCCGCAATAGTCACATCGCAGGATATGCAATGTTGAGTGTGGATTATAGTTGATCAGCACAAAAGTTGAGAATAAATGGGATTTGTGGAGTCATTGCAAAGTATAACCATAACAGAGTGAAACTTTATGATTTGTGTGTGTGTTTTTAAAGGCTTTTCAGGCAGTTTGAAGCATTTAGGCAAAAAAAGTACATTTGTAACTTTAGTAAAGAATACTTTTACTGAATTAATACAATGAAGACTACAGTTTCTGCACCGGAATACTTTGACTCTCCAGAAAACCATAGAGCACTGTTTATTTGACTTTTTTATTGCGCCACTGTAATTATTTTGCCTGCAATTTGTTTGCTTGCAATTTGCTTTCAATTCTGGACTTTTGTCAGTTAAGGGTGGGTCTTTCGAACCAACCGAACCCCCCTGGCTATGGGCCTGTAAAGGTGTCCGGTTTAATCAAGTTTTTAAACTATTAAAAAAAAAAGGAAAATGTCTATCATACATGTACTTTTATTTACAGATAAAATGTGATTTAGTGTAACAATAGTTTATATACTATAAGATCTTGTCAGGCAAATTTAATGATAAAATTAATTTCCACTTTATTATTATTGTTTATGCACCAAACAAATTGGTTTTACCTGTTTGTCTCAAAGTCATTTTTAATGATTTAAAACAGACAAAAATATAGTATTATATGTTTTTAAAAGATGCAGAATAAGTATTTTTGTCATTTACTTAAATTTGTTGTTATGCAGAATTGAAACTGGACACAATTTCACTCATATTTTGACATCTTATTTTCACAGCAGTTATCTGAGACATTTAAGAAAGACACAAAGTCATGAATTAGTAAATTTTTACTCCAGTAGTATGAATAATTTCAGGCTTGACTATGTCTGTATGTTTTAATAAATTCTTTATGTATATATAATATAAGTTCACTTTGATCTGCACAACAATCTCATCTTTGACCCTAGTACAATTACAAGTTAAAGGGATTATTTATCCAAAACAAAAGTCCAAAAAACATAAAGAGTCAAAACAAGATTAATACCTGTGAGTCCTGCCAATATATTCTGGTCTTATGTAATGTGAAATGATCAGTCTGTGAAACATTATTATTACATTTAATTCACAGCCTTAGCATATGGTTCGGAGTGTGTTCACAACAATCTGAGCCTATATAAAAAAATCACCATGTATGTTTGGGCTGCACATACATCATTAAACATCAGGAAGCTTGAACTCCAGCCTGTCATGAATGCACTCAGGCTGTGATTTAAAGGCAATAATGTTATAAATGATTCTGTTTTGTGCATATTTGGCTTCATAAAACCTAAATGTATTGTCAGGAGCCATGGTATTAATTTTATGTTGCCTGTATAGGTTTTTAGCTCTCAAAGTGCAGTTGACTTGCATTATCACTAAGGACTAGTTTCATCTTCAAATATGAAAAAAAAGTTTCCTACATCTTGGATGACATATGGGTAAATTGATTGATTTATAAATTAATTGAGGAAAGGGTTGCTTATATGAACATACTAAAGTTTAATTGTATTTGTAACAACAGTAACTGTATGGTAGAATTTTTGGGTTAGTTTTTAGGGCTGCACAATATTGGAAGAACTGACATTGCGACACATTTTCTGTGATGCGAATTGCGATACTGAGTATAATTTCACCTGATATAGCTCTATATGGAAAAAATTCATAATTTTTCACTGATTGGGATGGTTTTGTAAGGGAAAGCATCTGCATAAAATATAATAAACTAGGGCTGCACGATATACCGTTTGAGCATTGAAATCACAATGTATGCATTTCGCAATAGTCACATTGCATAGATAAGCAATGTTGAGGTGAGATTACATTTCCGCATAAGTCAGAGTTCAGAAGACAAGATTTGTGGAGGTTATTGCAGTGTTTAAACTTAATAGAGTGAAATTATATAATTTGCATGCTTTTGAGGCCCGAGAGAGATTTAAGTATTCAGGCACAAGACATTTTACCAATAGGAAGTTTAATAAAGAATAATAACAAAGTATGCACTGCTTATTTCACTTTTATCTTTGCTTTATTGGATTTATCTTGTAATTTATTACATTTTATGCATGATTCACTCCCTTACAGAACCATCTCAATCAATCCAAGTTTATACATTTAATAACACTTCAGGGACCAATTCTCACTAATAACTAGTTGCTTGTTAGCACATGTTATTGAGATATTGGCTGTTTATTCGTACTTATAAACTACATATTCTGCAATAAACTACATATTCTGCATGATCTTATTCTACCTCCCTAACCCAATAGCTAAACTACCTTAATATCTATTAATAAGGAGCAAATAAGGGGTTTATTAAAGCGAAAGTCAGTTAATATTTGCTAATAGTAAAAGTTTAAACTTAAAATAATGTTTTCCAAACAGCGCCATTCAATCATTTGTTTAAATTGTTTAGATACAGTATATCACAAACTATATTGCAGAAAAATTAAATATTGCAACGTCAGATTTTTCCATTATCATGCAGGCCTATAATAAACCAATCACAAGTATTGATAAATACAGTAGAGCAAAGATGCAAGTGGATAAACAGTGCTTTATGGTTTTCTGGGAGTCTAGCAGTATTCAGGTATAGTGTTATCACGATACTGGAATTTCTAATATGATACGATACCTTGAAAAATATCGATATTTGATTTTCGATACCATGGGTAACATATTCCGCAACGGAAAAAATAACTAAACCATAAAATGCTTATACCAGATATGTCAGCTGTCCTTAAGTCCAAAAGGCAATAAAAAACTAAATTAGCGCAATCTCATCTTACCTTCTGATTATAACAAAAGTGTTAAAATCTTATTATTATTAATTATTCATCTCCCTGCTTGTGAGAAGAGAGAGTGTAAGAGAGCAAAGCCAGCATCGAATCGATACTAACTGAAATATATTATTTTAAATATTTCAGTATCAATATCCACAATCGCCTCACAGCAAAGTCGTTGATTCGAGCCTCGGCTGGGTCAGTTGGCATTTCTGTGTGGAGTTTGCATGTTCTCCCTGTGTTCGCGTGGGTTTCCTCCAGGTGCTCCGGTTTCCCCCACAAGTCCAAAGACAAGTGCTATAGGTGAACTGGGTAGGCTAAATTGTCTGTAGTGTATGTGTGTGAATGAGCATGGATGTTTTCCAGTGATGGGTTGCGGCTGAAAGGGCAACCACTGCGTAAAACATGTGCTGGATAAGTTGGCAATTCATTCCGATGTGGCGACCCCAGATTAATAAAGGGACTAAACTAAAAAGAAAAGAAATGAATAATTGAATAAATATTTATTGATGTATTGATATTATTGACACTATTCAGGTACACAAATTAAATCATGAAACCCTAAAAACATGCAAATGACAAACATTTTAGTAACTTTAAGTTTAAACTTTGCAACAACAAATCAACTGTGGTTCATGGTCAGCTAGCTATAATCCTAATTGGACATTGCAGATCTTGCGACGTAACTATTGCAAATGCACGCATTGAGATATCGATGCTGAAATGATATATTCTACTCTTATCCACTTTCAAGCATCTGTAAATGGCCAACAATGCTTGTCTGTTGTGTTTTAGGGCGCCAATGCCTCCGCTTTGGAGAAAGAGATCGGCTCGGAGCAGTTCCCAGTCAACGAGCATTACTTCGGATTGGTCAACGTAAGCAAAGCCTTTCCAAACCCCCAAGTTCCTTCAGACGTCTTGTATTAATCATGCCCTGGAATCAACATGTGCGTTTTTATCCACAGTTCGGAAACACCTGCTACTGTAACTCTGTGCTCCAGGCTCTGTACTTCTGCCGGCCGTTTCGGGAGAAGATCCTCGCTTACAGGAGTCAACCACGCCGCAAGGAGAACCTGCTCACCTGCCTGGCTGACCTGTTCCACAGTATAGCCAACCAGAAGAGGAAAGTTGGCGTTATACCACCGAAGAAGTTCATTACGCGACTACGGAAAGAGAATGGTGAGATAGAAGGGATTGAATTTAAATTAGTTTCAGTGTTATTTCTTAGTTTAAGTATGGATTTAGATGTTGGCACCAATAGCCTTATGGTTAGTGAGCTGACATATTGACCTTATTCTTCACCTAAAAGCAGGCGCAGTCATTGGAATCTTTTTGGCTCGAGACTTTTTAAGACCATTGATTTTTAAATGTTACAAAAACTCTTGATATTGAAAGCTTACATTTTTTAATTATATTATTCTACTTTTTATGTATAGTCATGAACACTTGTTTGTAGAGCAAGTAGTTCTGCCTATTATTACTAATCATTTTCACCATAGGCAACTGAATTGAAAGGTCTAAAACAATCACAAAAATGAGCGCACTTCCACATCGCAGGATAAGGTCAATAGTACTGAGGTGCTCGCTGCGACCCAGGTTTGATTCTTAGCGTGAGGTTCTCTCTGCTAAAACACTTTTCTCTCTGCCTCTCCACTGTCCAATAAGGGTTAAAACCACATAATATAATTTTTTTTAAAAAGCATGGATTTAGATGCTAGTTCTAGGACATAAAAACTGAAGTTATAGCTGCATCACCTGTAAATAACTTATTTATATCAACACACTCAAAGCAGTTCCTAACGGTTTTATGCTAGTGCCTAATTCATATGTATTCATACATCTTATTTGTTTGTTTGGGTATGATCTGCTCATGCCACAGTGATTAAAAAAAAAACTGTACATTTTTGTACAAATGGCATTGTACAGATTAATGTGAATTAGCCACTTATTTACCACAACAGAAATAGTTATGTTTCCCTGTGTAATAAAATTTTGATTATTTATTCATATAGGTTTTGTAAAGATGCAATTGTATAACTTTGTTTTCTAATTAAGTTTTTTTTTTATGTAAAAGTCAAATGTTAACATGTGCTAATGTATGTTTACTTCATACAATGTCACAATTTTACCCCTTAAAGTGATTTAAATGAATGCCCCTTATTAGCTTTAAATTTAAATCATTACAATCCCGGTCATATTCAAAACGGGTAACAATTTAAAATAATGTCACATTAGTGAGTGTATAAGCCAGTGTTATTTTAAAATGTTTTTGTTACTGTTGTAGTTTTTAATAATAGTTCAAAATATATATTTTTAAAATATTTTATTTAAATTGTATTTGTAGTTTTTTTTGTTAGTTTTTTTGTTCTAATTTCTAATTCAAAAAATTTTCTTTATTTAACTGAAACATAATAGTTACTAATAACAAGCAATTCATTTGTTACAACCTTTATTAACCTTTATTATTGTCTAAAAGTAGAATAGTTATGAATGTACATTGTGACCTTTTGTGAAATTTTTAACTGTTGAAAACAATTGCAATATGCTATTAATATTTGTTTAATAATAATTAAGAAGAACTTTTCTTGTTCGTTAGTACTAATGTTAATAAATGGAATCCCCCACACAATCTTAATATTGTTGTAAAAATTTTGCTATATGTTTGAGTTGTAATATCTTCCATCTTTTTTGTGGAAACACTCATGCATCAGTATTACAACTTTGTGTTTCTTTATCATTTACACCAGTTCATTGTAATTATTGAATTTTGAAAAACTGCAGTAACCTAGATGAATCAAGTGACATTAGAAATACACATTTCAAAAGAATAAATTGAGTTTATTTAATTAAGTAGTCAGAACTGTCTAACCCCCCCACCACTGAATTCATAAAAAAACACAATTCCTTTCTATATTATTTATATCATGCTTTCTCATTGCAGAACTGTTTGATAACTACATGCAGCAAGATGCACATGAGTTTCTCAACTACCTGCTGAACACTATAGCAGATCTGCTCCAAGAAGAGCGCAAACAAGACAAGCAGAATGGCAAGCTGGCCAACGGCACACTCGATTCCCAGAACAATAACAGCACCCCACCCTCCACCACCTGGGTTCATGAGATCTTCCAGGGCACGTTGACCAATGAGACGCGATGCCTCACCTGCGAAACGGTAACGGCACCTCACGCAACATAACTGAATTCCCTCTAGTCCAATCAGAAGGTGTCCTGATAACTCTGCTGACTGTGTTTGGCTGGGCTTTTATCTGAGGTGTGTCTTTGGACTTTGCTCTCTCACAGATAAGCAGCAAAGATGAGGATTTCTTGGATTTGTCAGTGGACGTGGAGCAGAACACTTCAATCACGCACTGTCTCAGGTCTGAAAGCACCTTTACACTTGAACCCTGTGCCACTGGGCAAAAATGAAAAGAAGATTTTTTCAGTTTGCAGTTTAATAAAAAGTGATTCGATATTGATTCTCAAAAGCTGCCAATTCTTTTTACATGTATGCTATTCCAGGGGTTTTCTAAGTGTAGGATGTGGGAGAGCATCAGGAGAAGTACATCCATGCAGTGCAGTACTCCTTGTATACATCAGAGCTGCAAAGAGTCATGGATGTACAAGAAAAAAGGGCGTTACATGTCTGATGAGTAGTTGAATGTAAAAACATCTTTCTGTGGCACAAACACAAAGCATCAAGCAGAAAGAGAACATCATTGCGCCAGAGCTAGGGCTGCATGATATTGAAAAAATCTAACATTGCGATATTTTTTTATTATGCGATATGAATACAAGGTCACTAGATGAGTTAAATAACTATTTGGAAAGAATTTTTTTATTTTTAGATTGATTGGGATGATTGTGTAGGGGAGTGCATAAAATATAATAAACAATCTACAAGCATAGATAAATTCAATAAAGAAAACTAATTTAATAAACAGCATTTTATTGTTTTCCGAACTGTATTCAGGTATACATGAATTGAATAATCAAATGTGAAATAATACTGCATAGTCTTCGTTGTAAAAACAATTAAATCAAATTAATCGTCATTAAATTAAAAACAATACAATTTCCCATTTAAAGCCTTCACACAGGCTTCGTTGCAGACAAACGTGGCCTGAATCAGACTTTTTTTTGCCCACATATGACTTTGATCTGCTTTTGTTGTGACAGGGTGAACAGCTCAAACCACATGAAATCTGATCTTTTCAATTTTTTGATCAATACACATTCTTCTTATTCTGTACTGGTTTGTGCTGCAAACATAGTCTACTCCTTCTCCAATTAAGAATCTCCAATTAAGGTTGTTCATAAATGACAAGTCATCAGTGTTTTCGATGCTACCAAGTAGTCTACTCCACCATTGTTTTGTGTTTGTTTACGCTGGCCTTTAATTTACACCAGAGACGCCCAAACTAGGGCCCGCGGGCCAAAGTTGGCCCATGGTAACCTTTGATTTGGCCTGCCACCCGATTTTGTTTGTTTTGTTAAAAGCTATCTGAAATAAAATGTTTCAATTAAATATTGTCATTTAATCAGATTTAGTTTAAATGTACATACTGTCACCTGATGGATGGAGGACAATGCAGAGACTTGATTGAGATGAGGCAGATTCTGCTTGACTCTTGTATTCAGCATTAAACTCCACTGTTATAAGTAGCAATAAGTTATCATTTTAAAAGATATACTTTATGAGGTATTATGATTTAAGTAATGTTTTTTAATCTATTTTTAAACATGAATTAAATTATGAAATTACCCATGGCAACTTTAATGTAATATAGTGTGTTATATTCTAATGATCTACACTCTCCAAAACGTACAATGCACGTGCATGACATCATTTTTAAAGACTTGTTTCAGTTGTTTATGCATACACAAGTATGCCGATATTTCAAAAAACATTTTTATGCGTTTAAAAAAATGTTTTTAGTCACAAAAACGACTTTGTCATGTAAACGAACAGGCAAAATGTACATAAATGTCCTGTTTTTGGCTGAAAATGTAGTGTAAACTCATTTAAGCGCCTCTCAAAGCGACAGCAGACTAATAATATCCTGTTTATGCTGTTAAAATGAAAACATTTACTTCCCTTGGCTGAATGAGTTTATTAATATATGTAACATTTATTTAATACATTTAGAATCTATGTTTATCTATACATGTGCCTGTATATACATATATAAAATGAGAGTTTTAATGTACCCATGCAGCTGAAATTAAGTGTTGAATAATAAAGGTAATAATTTGTTGTAGTTATCAATATCATGACTTTGTAAATAAGAATCAAATCAGGACATGTGAATCGATAGTCTTAATTGTGTTCTCATTTTTAAAAAACCTTTCCTTTTCTTATGGTCTCCTTTCAGAGGTTTCAGTAATACAGAGACGTTGTGCAGTGAATATAAATATTACTGTGAGGAATGCAGAAGTAAACAGGAGGCACACAAACGGTAAGCATGCATTCATGTCTGTCAGCTGCTTCCTGATTTTTTTTATTTTTTTTTTACTGGATGTACTGGATTTATGAATGTGCTTGTTGTTTGACTGTAGAATGCGGGTTAAGAAACTTCCCATGATCCTCGCCTTGCACTTGAAGAGATTTAAATACATGGAGCAGCTGCAGCGCTACACTAAGCTAAGCTACCGTGTGGTCTTCCCTCTGGAGCTCCGCCTCTTTAACACCTCTGGCGACGCCACCAATCCCGAGAGGCTTTACGACCTGGTCGCTGTGGTGGTGCATTGTGGCAGGTGAGTCAAAACAGGCTTTAATGGTGATTAGGAAGTCAGAATAACTTTATAAGGGACAGAGATGTTGGGGTGTGCTTGTAAATTATTTTAGCAAATAAAAATTACTGCTGTGAGTTTCAAATAGCTTTTGACATTCAGGGTAATTATTATATAAAAAAAATAATGGTATACTTTTTTTGTCCTGTACTTAATACACTTTATAAATGACAATACAAAAATTATTCAAATGTACATTTAATGCTGTTAACCCTTTCACGCATACGATCACACCGGTGTGATCAGTCTTGACTGGTCCCTGAAGTGTACAAGCATATTAGAATGAATATAACATTAAAATGCACATCGTCAACTGCTAAATTCAAATCTTCTCGCTCATGCTGAGGCAAAGAAAGAGGAGCACGGTGTTGGGTCATTTATCAATCAAATGTTTTCAAACAAATAACACTTATTTTACGCATCAGACATTCAAATACTCACAAGTGCTAGTAAAACATTTATGGTTTGTAAAATACAAAAAAACACAATACAGTATATACATAAATCATTGGGGCTCTGGTGTCACGTGATGAAGTTTCACCATGGAAACTTTAAAGCAATACATTCTAGTCACTTAAAAAAACTCACGCAGAGGGGTCAGTCGGTGTATTTACAACTTTCCTAGAAAGGGTTAAACGAGAAATATAATCAGATTTATTTAGCTACATAAACTATTGTTACTTTGAATGACATTTTAATGAGTTCTTCTACTTCTTTTTATATATGACAGTAAAACTAAAACTAAAGATCACTTCATTACCTAATAATAGCACTACCTATTGTATTGTAAATCTGTTTGTCCTTTGTTTGTTTAAAAGAAGGTGCACAACACTAAACCAAACAGGTCTTGTCACTCACAGCTCTTACATATTGTTGGTTTTCTGGTCATTTGAACAGATTTGTAGTGTAAGAAAGCAAAACCCTTAATAAATGCTTATTTTCCTGCTGTTTTGTGTGATTTCACAATACGCAAACACATGCAAGCTTTAAATTTGTTCTTGAAAAAGGAGAACGGTTCTGATTTGCTCTCTTGATTTGTGACTTATTTGTGTGTGTGTGTGTGTGTGTGTGTGTGTGTGTGTGTGTGTGTGTGTGTCCT
>CAIGQZ010001197.1:852437-892011 GCA_903798205.1 Danio tinwini
CACACACACACACACACACACACACACACACACACACACACACAGAACTATTAGCCCACCTTTGATTTTTTTTTTCTTTTTTAAATATTTCCCAAATGATGTTTAATATAACAAGGCATTTTTCACAGTTTGTCTGATAATATTTTTTCTTTCTGAAAAAATCTTTTTTGTTTTATTTCGGCTTGAATAAAAACATTTATTTTTTATTTTTTAAGAACTATTTTAAGGGCAAAATTTTTAGCCCCTTTAAGCTATATTTTCTTTTTGATAGTCTACAGAACAAATCATAATTATACAATAACTTGCCTAATAACCCTAACCTAGTTAAGCTAATTAACCTATTTAAGCATTTAATTGTCACTTTAGGCTGTATAGAAGTGTCTTGAAAAATATCTAGTCAAATATTATTTACTGTCATCATGGCAAAGATAAAATAAATCATTTATTAGAGATGAGTTATTAAAACTATTGAAATGTGTTGAAAAAATCTTTTCTCCTTTAAACAGAAATTGGGGGAAAAACAGGGGGGCTAATTATTTTGACTTCAACTATATATATATATATATATATATATATATATATATATAGGCTATACATATTAAACGAAGAATGAATGCACGGTCTTCCCAACCAAAATTAGGCTATACAATAAATACAATTATAATACAACCTGTAACTCAGCTCTCTCTCTCTCTCTCTCTCTCTCAATTCAAATTCAATTCAACAATTGCTTTATTGCATGACAAATGCTAGAAATGTATTGCCAAAGCATTTATAAAGTTTATATTAAAAATAAAAGAACACATATAATTTATAATAAAAAATCCATATAAATAAAACAACCAAATAAAACACAGTAGTAAAAAAAGATATATATATATATATATATAATTAAATAAAAGTATATATTATTTAATATATCATATTAATCATATATACTATCAATAAAAATAATAATAGGTCAGAATACACTGTACATTTAACAACAAACATTTTAGGATAATTGAAATAAAATTACGTTACGACCATTTGTTTGTGTTGACGAATAAACCCATTAATCACCCCGTAGCATCCTTTAGCCTATTTTGTGCGCAGATAAATAGGTGGCGGGACCTTCTGGTGCGCGGAGGAAGGCTCACCCCTCCCAGCGCCTCTCGCACAGCCGCAGTCGGTGCTCGTGCAGACGGCGAAGAGCCGCTAGAGGAGCCGCTGCCGCTGCTGTGAAGATCCTCCGGTCCGGCTTCATCTTCATCATCATCATCATCACAGCCTCCATCCGCCCGCGCCGCGCTGCACCTGCCGACAGCGCTGCCATTAAATACAATGGAAAGAGCAGAAAGACACGGAAACATCTAAAACAGACGCCTCTCCTCCGACAGACAAGGTAAGAAAGACTCCAGATGAGGAGCTGGTGAAGGGGGACCGGCTGTATCTGAAATCGTTATGCTTTGCATATTACTGCACATAAATCATTTTTACACAGCAAGTGCTAAAGCGGTATTGTAAAGCTGAAGAGAAGCAGTGGTTGCAGGATCTGATTGCAGTGAGGATGTGCTTTGAGGATCCATATGTGAGAGATGAAAGAACTGATGCAGAGGCGCCTTTATAAGCAGGAACCCGCCTTAATTTAATATCAGCACTCAACAGGGCCCTTCCTTCTTTCTTCATTCTCCACCATTGTATTCAAAAGTATCTCAATAATTGCCGCTTCCTATGTGCAGTTTTAATAAAGGTGAGGTGAAATGTGTTGTAATTGATCATAATTAGATTCTTTGTTCTGTGTTAAGACGGTAACAGAGAAGTAATGTAATTAAAGTGAACAATTGCTTATGTGAGAATTATTATCAGCTAGTTTTGTAGTCATTTCAGTTCTATATGATTGTACAAGTTTTGTGTTTTCCAGGATGCTTATTACTTACTGTGAATGTAATATTCATTCATTCATTCACTTGTCGGCTTAGTCCCTTTATTAATCTGGGGTCGCCACAGTGGAATGAACCGCCAACTTATCCAGCAGGATTTTACGCAGCGGATGCCCTTCCAGACCATCCACACACTCATTCACACTCATACACCAATTCACCTGTACCGCATGTCTTTGGACTGTGGGGGAAACCGGAGCACCCAGAGGAAACGCAGGGAGAACATGCAAACTCCACACAGAAACGCCAACTGACCCAGGCCAGCCGAGGTTCAAACCTGCGACCCAGCAATGTTTTTGCTGTGAGGCGACAGCACTACCTACTGAATGTATTATGCTAATGTTATTTTAATAATTTTTGATGTAGTAAAATATTAAAGCCTAATATCTAGACTAAATATGTATAAAAATGTAAATAAAAGTAAAATTCAGACAATATAGCTTTTTATCATATATATATATATATATAAGCAACATGTATATCTTTTTAAATGGCTTTTTTCTAGCCTTTCACTAAATTCTCTTCACAATGGAAAAAAAATATTTCACAGTTTATTTGGTTATATTTTAGAAATAATTACAACAAAGAAAATCCAATAAATAATTGTAACTCTCATTATGAACATGAAAAAGTCTCTAAATTCCATTCTTGTTAGGTTGTCGCTGTTATTTATTTCTACATGCATACAATAAAACTTTGGCAACCACAACCCCCAGCTGTGGTGTAAATGTAATCTTTAATATTTATAAGAAATCTCCAAATAAAAAAATTGTGTCCTTATTTATTAACCCTAATTTGTAATTCTAAACCATGTGCCTTTTTCTTCTTTGGAACACAAAACAAGACATTTTGAAGAATTTTGGTATCAAAGCATGTTTCCGTTCTCACTGACATCCATTAAATCAGCAAAAACTATACAACAGAAGTCAACATGACTGCAAAATGTCTTCTCTTGTGCTCTAATAGGAAATCGTCACAGGCTTGACACAAGGGGGGGGGCAGAATTGTCATTTTTGTAGATTATACTTGTGTTCGTTGTTTAATCCTTTTCATTAGACTAGCGCTCATTATGTATGTCTGTGTGTGTTATTTTAGACAGGAGGCAGAATGAGTGAAGAGGTGCCAGTTTCTCCCAGCTGGCTGGCTCAAGAACCCACCTGGGGCAGCAGCGGCGCGGGAAGCATAGAGAACATCACTGTAGGAACATATCCACCTGCGGTCGTCCTGCCAGCAAGACCACCTGCGGAGCTGCTGGTGAACCCGTGGGACATCGTTCTGTGTTCATCCGGCACCCTCATCGCCTGTGAAAACGCCCTGGTGGTTTTGGTCATCTGGCAGAACCCGTCTTTACGTGCCCCAATGTTTTTGCTAATCGGCAGTCTAGCTCTAGCTGACCTACTGGCTGGTTTGGGACTAGTCCTGCACTTTACTTTCGCCTACCTGCTGCGCTCCGATTCAGCCCAGCTGTTGACTGTAGGTCTGGTGGTGGCATCCTTTTCCGCCTCTGTTTTCAGCCTGCTAGCCATCACCATTGACCGCTACCTGTCGCTGTACTACGCCCTCACCTACAACTCCGAACGAACTGCCGCCTTCACATACACCATGCTGGTGCTTCTATGGGGCGTTTCCTTGTGTTTGGGTTTGCTCCCAGTCACCGGTGTCAACTGCCTAGGCCAGGAGGCAAACTGCAGCGTAGTGTGGCCCCTAACGAAAAACAACGTGGCCGTTTTATCCGTGTCCTTCCTTCTACTCTTTGGCCTCATGCTACAACTCTACGTGCAGATCTGCAAAATCGTCATGCGGCATGCGCACCAAATTGCCCTCCAGCACCACTTTTTAGCAGCAAGCCCTCATTACGTCACGACGCGTAAAGGCGTATCTACGCTGGCGATAATTCTGGGCACGTTCGCTGCCTGCTGGATGCCATTTACTGTATACTCGCTCATAGCCGATTATACATACCCGCCGCTCTACACGTACGCCACCCTAGTGCCCGCCACCTACAACTCAGTCATCAACCCTGTCATTTACGCCTTCCGCAATCAAGAGATCCAGAAAGCGTTGTGGCTGGTGTGCTGTGGATGTATTCCTGCCAGCGTGGCCCATCGGGCACGGACCCCCAGCGACGTCTGATGTGATGTGCCTAGGGAATTGCACAGGTCATGGGACAAGAAAGGGCATGTGCGTCACCCGTTTAATGTCTTCCCCTAAAGCCCAAAGTATACTTTGGTTTTTACTCATAAGTGAGTCTGCGTACACCTGAATCGTATGCCCGGATATCCGCTTTGAATTGTTTTCGCGCTGCTTAATTTTGTCCACAAGGTGTCAACATATCGGAAAAAACTAAAGGATAACAAAAACACAAGTTTATGAGGGGATTACAAGGCATCCAAAGATGTATTTTAAAGACATACCTATAACTTTTTAGAGGAAAAATAAGCAGAAATTGAACAAGAATGAATCATTCTTATCTGTGTAAACTTCGAAAGGCTGTATGTTTGACTCGTGTGCGTCAAAATCAAACAACGAAGTAAACTTTGGGCTTAATTGTTATGTGACAACCACTGCCACACAATCTTTTGCCTGATCCTGTTCCGACCAGCTGCCACATCCTGTCCAAGATTTGAAAAAGGGCCGGGAATTGATGCAGTGTGGCAGGCAGCTGTAAATATCCTGTACATAAATATGCCTTTGCATTTTTTGTGCTTGTTTTGGCTTGGCCACAGCGGCAGCCCCCTGTTGCATGGGCTGAGAGGGAGGAGGAGGAGGATGAGGGGCAGCACGAGGCGGTCCGCTTGACTGGATCCCGAAGCTCATTCATCTCGTCCTGCTGTTGCTGCATTCAGGAACGTGCGCTGAACGTTAAGTAACCGCGGTGTGCTAAAAATAGACACGAGGCGCTCGGTGATCCGCGCCTTGCGTCCTCCATAGAAACACAGAGAGGCGCGCTTTTCTCGTCTCTTTGATTTAAATCTCAACCTGAGCGTGGCCGAATGTAAAATGTCCTCCAAAGCAGAAATACCATGAAGAGCTAACTACAATCTCAGATCGAGAACCACTCTATAAATAACCCAACCCACGGATGCCTTTATTTTGGTTTGGATCGGAAGTGGAACTGTCACCCGTCCCGCATTCCTCTTCCATAAATGCGGGATGAAAGTGAACAGGAGCGTGGAGAAACTGTATGTATGGTCATTTTAAACAGTCCCTTGTGAACAGAGGCTAACTTCAAACAACTGTCGAGTACAAAACGTGCATTAAGTGTTTGAGAATAAGAGGTTTGTTTATATACAGCGACGTTGTTGAGAACAGAACCGAATGTATTTATTTTTGATTTGCTCTTATTTGCATTGTGCCCCCAAAGCTCTGAATAGATCACTGCTCCTTTTATTATGTTCAACTGGAAATCAATACTGGGTACGGGATAGCTGTCAAACAATGGTAATTCATAGCATTTAGCTTCAAATTTATATGTATTGCATTTGCGAAGAAGCTTTAAAATAAATAATTAGAGTGGTAATCTCTAAAGTTAATTAGAAGTTTCATCCCAAAGTCAAATTATTATTTTTCAGAATTAAACTTAATATTCTATTATATATTATAATTTTACACTGTAAAACTTATAATCTGGGGCGACACGGTGGCGCAGTGGTTAGCACCGTTGCTGGTTTGAGCCCCGACTGGGCCAGTTTGCATGTTCTTCCTTTGTTCGAGTGGGTTTGCTCCGGTTCCCCCAGAGTCCAAAGATATGCGCTATAGGTGAATTGGGCTAAATTGTCCATAGTGCATGTGGGTATGTCCTTGTCCTCCAGGTTGGTGGTTTGAACACTGAGATAATGACTCACCTTTTAAAAACTAGATGTTACGAAACACCAACATGGCACAGCTAAATATCAACTTCGATATAAACGGCCCTGGGAGTAGGTAAAACATATAACCTACATTAACAGTGAATCATCCGTGAATGTTTATTCGTGTACATCTTTATACATGGTTTCAAATGGTGTTACCTTGCTTTACACTTCAAAAGACACCTGGGAATTATGATATATGGGGAACTGTTAATTAATATATATTTTTCACAGTGTAATAGAATATCTCATTGAAATGTAGTAAGATCTATAGGGATAATGTAATATTGGATTTATTATGGAAAGCAAAAGGTTTTCTTTTTGATTTTGAGGTGAAATAGAACCTAGACACATTTTCATGAGATTTACCAACAATATTCAGATTTGGTGATATGCCAGCTGAATTACAGTTCCACTCTCAAATGAGCCTCCCATAGATGTCTGTCAATATGATTGTTAGTGAACTGTTGAATCCAACCCAGGCTCATTCTGATTACGTATCCCTATATTAATGTCTGGAGGGAGCAAAATACGTTCCAGGAGCTACGTTTTTTTTGTTGTTGCAGTTTTTGTTTTTGGCGAATTCACCAGAGTTCGCTGTTTACATTTTTTCAGATCTCAAATTTCACTTGCAAGTGCCATTCGCGCCTGCAGTTCTCACGTAAATCCACCAGAGGCTGCTGTTTACTGACTGATTGACCAACCCTTTGATCCTTACACCTTCCTCCTTCCCTAAACCCAACCAACCGTATTTTAAAAAGCACTGATTGACTCGCCCAGCCCCTTCTCTAAACCCAATCGACAGTGTTTTGAAAAGCAATACAGAATAAGAAAAGCCCTTGCCTGATTTTTACCACATTTTCAGATTTTACTATGTTCTCACTCTGTTATATACTTGTTTATTTTATTTTTGGCTTCTGTTTTTGTCTTACCCACTTTCTGGAACCGTTCTTCGCCAGACTTGAACCCAGTCATCGCGGTCAACTCCAATCTGCATCTCAAGTCCGACGACTACGTGTCAAGCTACTGGACAAACTGGTAACAGTGGAAAAGCGAAAAAAGGAAAGGCGTCATACCGCCCGCATCATTCGTTTTAAAGATGAAATGCAGCCATACATAGCTCTGGCTACATAATTCGCAATCTCCAGAAACGTATATAGGGCTACGTTTTCAGAATGAGCGTGTGTTGGTTGAATCTCACGAGACAAAGATTACAGTGAGGAGATCAGCTGGTAAATGTCAAACGAGGGAGAATGTTATTATAAAATCTCTCCTAACCCGGTTCGCCTCCTCTTTGTGGAGTTATGCTACTATTACGAGCTGAAGTTCACCCCTGCTTTTTACCTTTCGCCCTCCAAATGCCAACCAGCCACTATCCATTTTAGTGGCAGAATCCATCAGCGAGCAATAATAACAGACCAAGTGTTTCATCAAATTATAGCAATACTCTGGCAGCAATAAAAGCCGTGCCCTAGCAAAACCAACACCTCAGCTAGTCTGAAAAAAAAAACATCCATGAAAAAACCAACCGGATTCCAAGAACATCTGACAACTGTGCTTATATCAGCATCGCTCGAATGATATTAGTGAATTTGGGATTAGAAAATAAACAGAAACTGAACAGATGTCCCAATCCCTATAAACATGTCCATAATCCCACTGCCTCGTGTTCTGTCGTCCTGAAAGTGACTGTGCCCTGTGGTCATATACAATATCTAACTATGAATGAAATTTCTCTGTACACTCAATGTGACCTATTCTACAGTATGCATTTGCTTTTGCGAACCTTAGAGATGTTTATAATGTGTGAGGAACATGTTGTGTAAGGTGTGACTGTTGGTGCATGTGTGTGAGTGTGTGTGCGAAAGCATGCATAAATGTTCATCTCTCCAGGGACAATGTTGTAGTTGGGGGTTATAATGTATATTCCCCATAGACCTGCATGGGCTAGAGTGGCTACCAGTCTTCCCATCGCACCCTCTTTACATCGTGCCTGCAGGTCGGACACAGCCTCGTTTCCTTTGTTTTGTTTTTTGCCTGAGTGACCTCTATATGATTCCACTGAAACAGCACATGGGTGGTAGCAAACCAGGTATGTGAGTTTTAATAGAGCTTAGCATGGAGATGATGACCGATCTGTTGTGAGCTATATTTGACCTTTGAGGAATTATTTATTTTGCTATTTCCACTGAAACAAAAGTCTATTTTTCCCCCTCAGTCCGGATTCTTTGGGAATTCCTGAGATTTTGTTTTGTATTCTGATGCGCTGTACGGCCTCTTCTGAATGTATTGACAAAGACATTCTTATGGCATCCTATCGATCGTCTTGATCCTGTAAATAAGGCATGCGACTTTAAGGAGACATGATGGCATTTCTCATCTGGTGTCATAGAGTGATGTAATGATGATGCGTTTTGGACCTGGAAGTTAGCATGACCTTGGATTCTGTCAAAAATATCTTGATCTTTCAAAGTATCTTTTTGAAATATCAAAGATCTTTCCATTGGTTTTTTGATTATTGCAGAAAGTAAGCTCTGTGACTAACTAAAGTTCTTACAGATTATGCTGCTTATGATTGTCTTTAACTTGCCAGGAGTATTTAAGAAAAAAATAATGAAAACTGTAATGCTGACTACATTAGCATCTGCATCATAGCATCCATAGGCCTACTATGCACTACCTGACAAAAGTCTTGTTGTCGATCCTAGTTGTAAGAGCAACAAATAGTAACTTGACTTCAAGTTGATGATATGGAAATGTGGCAAAAGGTATATTTTTCCTAAGAATCTGTTGAGCTGCATTCAAATCATCACAAATACTGCAAAAGACCTATTGGAACCTGCATGAACCCAAGATTCTCTAGAAATCAGTCCAGTTTAGTGAAGGATACATCATGGTTTGGGGTAAACATTCAGTATGGGGGCGTGCGAGAGATCTGCAGAGTGGAAGACAACATCAACTTGAGGTATCAAGACATTTATGCTGCCCATTACATTACAAACCACAGGAGAGGGCAAATTCATAGGCAGGATAGCTCTCCTTTGCATACTTCAGCCTCCACATCAAAGATCCTGAAAGCAAAGAAGGTCAATGTGCGCCAGGATTGGCCAGTTCAGTCACCAGAAAAAATGTTATTGAGCATGTGTGTGGTAAGATGGAGGAGGCATTGAAGATGAATCCAAATAATCTTGATAAACTCTAGGAGTCCTGCAAGATTGCTTTCTTTGCTATTCCAGATGACTTTATTGATAAGTTGTTTGAGTCATTGCAGAGATGTATGGATGCAGTCGTTTTTCCACTGCACCATGACTTTATATTCTGTATTGTACATTATTTCTGTTAAGTGACAAGACTTTTGTCTTCGCTAAGTCAGAACTTACTGTCCTAATCTAGAGGCCTTTGACTCTTCTGATACTAAATGATCAACTAGAAGTCAAGTTATTATTTGTTGTTCCTAAAACTTGGATAGGCAACAAGACTTTTTTCAGGTAATGCTTTTGTAAAGCTTTTCCACTGCATGGTAGGGTGCAGTTTAATTTGATACAACTCATTATTAAGGACATTTCCACTGCGTTTGGTACTTAGTACTTTTCAAAGTGTCTGAAGAAGAGGTTAAGACGTTATTCATTTTGGTATCTAAGGAGCAGAACCAGTGAGAGTTGGATGGGTCAACCTTAAATGAAAAAGATTTTTAGAAAGTTACAGCTGTAGAGGCTGCGATAATTCCACCCACTTTAAGGGTACCAAACCGCAGTAGAAATGCAAATTGAGCAGAGCAAAAATCGGACCAAAAGCATGCCAAGCTGAACATTACCATACCGCACAGTGGAAAAGCGGCTTATGCTAGCAGCCACTGCAGTTTTGTGTTCTGCTGCCTACTGCTTTAACTGCCTGAACTCTTTAAGGGGGGATGGATTCTAATTGGCTGGCCATGTTTGAATTGTTCACCAGTCTGATGTTGTTGATCCTCTTTTCTATAATCCATACTGATGTTCTTTAAAATTTTGATTTTGAAAAATTAGAACATTTTTGAGCTTCTTGTTAGCAACCACCTTTTACTCAAGATGAGAAAAAAAGATGAGATATTTTTTTGTAGTATAACATGAGAATATATCTATCTTGTGTTAATCACAGACCATATTTCCAACATTTAACCTAAATCTCACAGACTTCAGGGCGATGGAATTGCAAACTTGTTTCCAGGCTTACAGCAACACATCATCCCTGCATCAATCTATTTCTCAGCAGTTACCCTTAGGCCACATTCCCGTGTCTCCGGTTGCCTGGGCATGCTTGTCTACAGCAGATTGAGAGGGTTAAAGTTTGATCCACAGCCGTTTGGTCAGAAATGACCGGGAGATTATTGCGGTGGCTATTGGGGGGGTTAGTCCCTCACCTAAAGCATCAGATCTCCGTCTGTTTTTGAAAAGAGCTTTGTAAAATGATGTTATCATGCTTTGTGCCTGATGTCTGATGGATTTTCCACATGTGGATGGACTTTTGCCAACTGAATCTTTGATTTAAATAGACTTGTATTTGATTGTGCTCTGTAATCCATTGTAAGAGCTTGAAAATGTCAAACCGAAGGGTGACAAGGGCTTGGATGGGAGTTTTTCCTCTTTTTTTTAAATTTTGAAATCATTGATATAGAAATGATGTGGGTTGTAAGTGTAACCGGAAGTTACCAGGATGTAAGAGTTAGCTAGGTAAATCTCACTCCTCCTGGAGTTGTGTGCATAAACCTCACTACTCTTGCTTTATGGATACACTAGTGAACATAGGTTTAATGGAGACCAGCTAGTAAGAGATTTGCAGGTAAACTAGTGCTTAACACTAGAGGCTGCATTTTTTTGCGTCCTTCTTAATGTTCCCTCATCCCATACCAGAACTGCCAGTTCAGTCCTGCTGAGATTATTAGAATCATATTGGTTGAACTGGTGCTGTGACCCAGATGGGATCTAGGTGAGTAAACTTCACCGCTGTTATGTCAAGAGTCCCATTAGAGATTAATGCTAGACACTGCAGTCTTCAGTGTCTGTGCTGAAAACAATGGCAAGTAGAACTCACTACTCATCCTTCAAGAGTCATACTAGTGACCAACGTTAGAGGCTGCAGTCTTTAGTGTCCCTTTAGTGTTAGTATACCTCCAATGCCGGAAACGCAGGCCTGAATCCTGCTTGGGGTAATGTTAGTAGAACAAGGGGGGGGATGGGGTGGGGGTTGCCATGACCCAGATGGGAGTGAGGTTTTGGGGGGTGATGTATCAGAGGCAAGTAAAATTGGAGGTGTTATATTGGTGCCGTGACCCGTATGGGAGTAAGATTTAGGGGGTAAGTGTAACAGAGGCCAAATAGTATGATTTGGGTGAGTAAACCTCACCACTCTTATGTCAAGAGTCCCATTAGTGACTAATTCTAGAAAAAATGTCTGAAAAAAGTCTGAAAATTGATGGCAAGTAGAACTCAATACTCATCCTTCAAGAGTTATACTTGTGACCAACACTAGAGGCTGCAGTCTTTAGTGTACCTTTAGTGTTAATATACATCCAATGCCAGAAGCGCAGGCATGAATCCTGCTTAGAGTGGTCTGCGCAGAACTGGAGGGGCTACATTGGTGCCGTGTCCCAGATGGGAATGAGGTTTTGGAGGATGTATCAGAGGCATGTTGAATTGGAGGGTTTATATTGGTGCCGTGACCCAGATGGGAATTAGGTTTGGGGGTTGATATAACAGAGGCATGTAGAACGAAGGGGGTTACATAAAGAATCTTTCTACATTTACAGCAAGATTGAGCCTTGTTTTGTACTTCATTCGGTTACTAGAATCGAAATCTTAAACTATGGGTAATCGGTTTCAGCATCTTGTGTACATGTATGCGTAGTTTTAACTGTGAAATGCACTTTATTTTTTTGACGAGAAAAGGCACAACAATTTACTTATCTGCAAAACAATATTATAAGAATTATAATCAACATGCACTAATTAACATTGTAAGACATTGTGTTAACGTGTTGTATATTTTTCCAAGTTGTTGGTTGTATACTTTTATTGCTTTGTTAGTTTAATGAACTGAGAGATCTTGTTAATTTTGTATTAAAAGAATGTGCTGTGCATTAAAAATATCCTCGCCTGGGTTTATTCACACTTGCGCATCAATTGGCCAAGTGCCTCAAATCCACTGTTGCCATGGCGATGCCAGTCTCAGCTGTACTGTTTCCATAGAGACGTGAATCTCCGAATCAAAACTGTCCTGTTTCCATGACGGAGGCACTCAGAGGCTGGAGCCGAGAGCCATTTAACAGGATTCAGCAGATTTGACTGTCAGTGCCAACCACCCCACACACGCATGACATAAACACCAGACATCACTGTGCCAGCACATTTAGGTCGTTTAATCAAACACCTCTGGTCAGTTCACACAAATGTAAGTACTGGCATCAATGGCTCTTAACATACATCAAAACTTTCATGCAGAAACTTCAACCTCAACATGCGTATTAAACTGTTCCACTTGCTATTCGCTAAATACAGTATGCCCATATCATTTATTAGCAAGTGTTACATTAAAAATCTTTAGAAATTTTTTTAAAAAGCATCATACTTGGGAAAAGACTGACTATTTTAGTATTCCGTAACACAGTCGGCCTATCATGCCTTTATTAAAATGCGTACAGTACAAAATGATGGTGTGTATGGGAAATGCAATGTTAACGTTGGCATGTAAGTTACTGAGTGAGTGTCTGTGAAGCATGTGCTGCATTAGTATAGTGTTAGTCAGACCAGTCATTGTCCTCTAGCTCAGATTCATCCTCAGAGTCACTGTATTCCACTGCGATGCGCCGGGACAAGATAGTGGCGACATCATTGCCCACCGGCTCTCGTTTTGCCTGCTGTTCCTGTTGCTCTTGAACTTTTTTCAGCTGGATACCTGCAGCACAACAAACACACAACTTCAACTCTTAAAAAAGTGGCCATTTGTGAACTGGTGTGGGCAACTCAGCAAAGTTTTAAGAAGTTTAACTTTATGCAAATGAGCAAAGAATTGAAGTCATTGGCGCTCGGTCACATGATCCATACTGTAGTGGAGTGTAGACAAGAGGTTAATGTTAAAGCAAGTGAATTTACTGTTTTATATGACGTCTTTCTGCCACATGAAGCGTTATAATAAGTTAGATTCATGCACAGATTGTTTGTTTAGTTTGTTTGTAATAAGATGAATTAAGACCTGAGTGAATTTATAAAAAAAAGCTTATCATTTATAATAAAAATATTATTCTGTTATAGACTGATTTCATGCGGCCGCCATTTTAAAAGCGAAAGCAAGGCTACGGTGGGACGAAACCCGGAAGTATCGACTGGAGTCACGCAGGAATGGCGTCTGCGATGGCGTTTTGTTGTGTACCTGGCTGTATATATTATCAGCGAAGAGAAAGGCTACGTTCACACTGCAGGCAAATGTGGCCCGAATCTGATCTTTTCGCCCATATGTGACTCAGGTCTTGACAGTGTAAACAGCTCAAACCGCATGGAATCTGATCTTTTCACTTCAGATTTGTGCCACTTTCATATGTAGTCTTAAATCAGACACAGATCTGATGTTTTGCAATGCGACCGCAGTGTAAACGGTTATGACGGATTTCATGTGACTTTTACTTAATCGTCAAGCGACATACGCCATCATTCTGTAGTGCAAATATCATCTACACCTCTGCAGCAAAGTAGAATAACGCACAGGGCGATTACTTTACCACAGAAAGTTGGTTGTTCATTTTGAAAAAGATTTTGAAGGCAGAACTGGTGCTTGTTAACCACTCTGGTTAACGATCCGGGCACGAGATGATCGCGATGTTAAAGAGCGGAAAGGGGATCCGTGCACAAAGGAGGGGGCACTTTCATTTTAAGGATGAACATTATCTCCGAGCGAATAAAGGGCAGGAGCTCAAGCACCCAAATCCCCCATCTGCACGTGTCTGTTGTTTATACTGAAGTAAAATAAAATAACTGCAAACAGAGATAAACCAACTCCGCCTTCACAGTTCAGTCTGCAGCTGCTCATTAACCCTTGATGAGTTCACTACAGCGGTGGTCAGACAGACGCACGCCGCGGATGTCATGAATCACAAATGATTAGTGTTTTCAATCACAAGGGACTTATTTTAGGTTTCAAATGCCGAAATACACATTAGTAGTAGCAGAACAACCCTTTACAGTTCATGTAATACACCACGGTTGTCTGTGAAAAGGGCAATAATCATATTAAGCATTATCTGACAACGTGCTTCATACAGTATACACATTGTGTGCACAATTAGACATTTTGTGTTGTCCGTAACTATACTTCTGCGCATGCGGGTCAGTTTACGACCATGATCTGTTCACACTGCAAATCTGATATTGGCCACTTTTATACCAACAGTGTGAACAGCTAGGCAAAAAAATCAGATCTGAGAAAAAAATCAGATTTGAGCACTAAGCCTCGCAGTGTGAACGTAGCCAAAGTGACACAAATTGACTATATATAAATAATATATTATTATCCTATAAATAAAAAGGATATCAGACCTTATTTTTAGCTAAATTAAGAAAAATGTTACTAGTTAGCTAACGTTTTCCTTTCCAAACACTTGATTTAGATGCTATACTTGTCATAATACTGAATTTCAGAACTGAAATTAAAAAATCCTCCATTTCCCGCTAACATTTAATGGACAATTTAACATTTAGGTGTTCTTAAACACCGCTGATTTGTCATAGTATTCACCAGTGGCTCAACAGGAAGGGCCGTGAGGGTCATCAGTTCACCGCAGCGATGTTTACCAAGTGCAAACACAGAAGAGTGATCTGCTGATGAATCTACTGATCTTCGCAGTTTTAAAACACTCCAGTGTCCGTGTATCTGTGTTTGCACTTGGTGAAGAGTGGTGAACTTATGACCTTCACGGCCAATCACAGTCATTTCTGTTGAGCACTGGTGAATATTATGGCAAATCAGCGCTGTTTAAAAACACGCTCAACGGTGCTTAAATTGACGTTTTTAAAATTTCAGTACTGGGACAACACTATTACAGACAACACAGAGGACTGCATTGTTTTATCGCTCACCGGGTTACATAGGCTAAAGCAGGGAAGTGTCCCCACAGTGTTTACCTGGAGCCATTAACTGAAGCCTAGGACGACACTTCAGCGTATTACTCTTTAAGAGATTGTGATTTAGTTTGATGCCTAATATGCTTTTAATTGTTTAAATTAAACTTAACAGAATGATATTGAAGTGCCGTTTACACTATATCTGCACTTTGAAATCGCAGCAACAGCTGGAAGTTTGTAGCCCATGGCATGTTGTTGCAATGTTTACTGTGCTGATCCTATCCAGGTCTCTTCCCACTGCAGCCTTGCTTTCGTTTTTTGTAAAATGTCAGCGGCGTGAAATGAGCGCATTGGCCACACAGTATACTATAATAAAAACATAATAAAATAGCAAACAAACCGATAATTATTGATTAGTATAAATTATAAAAAATCCAATACTTAATGAAATATACCATTTAACTTTAAAGTATTTAGTACTTTAGTAAATTTATAATAGTAAGCCAAAAACAAGCAAACTAATTATTACTGTTGTTATTTTCATTGTATTCAAAGGGTAAAACGTAGAGCTTTTATTTTAGCAGAACACAGCAAGGAAATGTTCCTTTTTGAATACTTCCCTGATATTAAAAACACATTTATAAATTATTCTCATTATAAACATGAGAGGATGTTTGGCGCAAGTTGCATATACTTATAATATAATCTATCAATTTTAGTTTTATTATTTATTTTATGACCTCATAACTTTCTTTAATAATGACTTATAAAACTCTTGAAATCTACCTATGGTTAAAAACAAGATATTAATGTTGAACAAGTGTGAAATTTTCATATTATAATCACTGGTCATACCCATTCTTATAGCTGCGAGCAGGTCACTGCGGGCATCACTTATGGGCTGGGCCTCATTAGGCACAGAGGGCCGTTTGGGAGTGATGGATTGGATGGCATTGGGTGGAGGGGGCGGGGCTACTGGTGGAAGAGGAGCAGCCATTGGTCCGGAGGTAGGTGGAATGGGTGGGGCATAGCCAGCCATTGCTCCCATTGATCCTACGTGTCCTGGAGGAGGGCCAGATCCCATGGGCGGCATAGCAAAAGGAGTCTGTGCTGATGGGATAACAGCTGGTGGTGGAGGCAGCTGACCAGAATTCATGTAATCCACACTGTCAACACAGGAAAAGAAGGAACATAAAAAAAATCATGAATGCTTGTCACAAATACAACCATTAGGTGGCAGCATTTAAAAGTACCTACTTGGCATTTGTTTTATAAACATGAACAGGCAGCTATATACCGTGCTCAGCATAATTGAGTACACCCCATTTTTTATTTATTTATTTTTTTTGTAAATTTGAACTTTTTTTATGCAAGAAAGAACATTACAACCATACAATATGAACAAGGAGACAAAAAGGGTTACATAAATACAATTCCAGTAAGTTAAACAAGTTTAAATGATTTTCCACCAAGAAAGAGTTTTACATGCAATGTAATTGTTAGAGTCTTTTAAAGAGTTCACATATAAATCAAAATCCTTTCTGAAAATAAAAAAGTGTGTTTCATTGAAAATTTACATTTATGGATATAAAATTTAGCCAAAAGGGTACACCCCATTTTGAAAATGAATATTTTGATCCATTACTCAGTGAATATAGGCAATGTATTTTGGTGCATTTAAACAAAACAGATTTATTAAACAGATATATTTATTAAAATAATATTTTTGTCACCATACATATTTAGAAATTGAAAGATAATACAATTAAATTCAAGCAAAATATTGAAAAAAAAATTACAACCTACAAATTTTTTTCTTGCTTGATTTTCCCTTATTTTTAAATTATATTTTTCTATAACATATCAATTTGGCTGTACTAGTTTTTGCACTGTTATCTTGAGTTATTTTGTTAGATTAGCTCCAAATTTGGCTTCAGTACTGACTAATCTAATGTATATGCACAAATATAATATTGTATAGCTTCTAATTAAAAATATGAATTTAAAAGATATATTTGTTTGGGGTGTACTTATATATGCTGAGCGATGTATCAGCTGACAGCTATATAAATCAAATGCAAATATTTCTTATTTACTTTAACTTCTAAAAAATAAATAACACAAACTACCTAAACATGTGTTAAAAATGGCAAAAACATACTAAAAGATTGCTAGAAGTTTAACTACATTTACAGATAACATTTCCACAGAATCATATCCAAATGAACTAATCCTGATAAATACTACAATAGTTACTCATGAAATTAACACTAACACACACACATTTTAAACTTTGTCCCATTTTGATAATAATGAATAATAATTAAATAATTTATTTGTACTCTCATAACAGTAAAGTATTTATTTAATATTACAGAAACAAAAATTAAAGACAAGACAGTATATCCTTTTCAGATTATGTATGCCTTTCATGTTAAATTATAGCCCCACTTTATATTAACAGGCCTTAAGTAGAATGTACTTACACGGAAATTAGTCATTTGTAATGATGCTCTGATCGATCGGCCAGAGATTGATATCGGCCGATAATCACATTTGATGAACTTTTAATGACATTTGAGTCACATTTCATGAACCGATCATGAAGTGTTTGTGTTAGTTGGAAATGAGCAAAATATTTGAATGATCTTGCATGTATTTTGGCCTTTTTAAAACTGAAAGTTCTGTGTTTTTGACTATTGCAAGTTCAATAAAACCTCCCTGGAAGTATTAGATACAGTAAAAAAAAACACGTAAAAAATGACATTTTTTAAGATGAATATTCAATAGTATAACTTCTTGTAATTTACTTATTTCAATGAACAGTAGTTAATAGACCTATTTCTTTTTAGTAAAGAAGTAATGGATTTATAGATTTGCATTTTAACTTCTTATGCATCAAATATGCATTCCAAACCTTTTCTTGATTGAGACATGTTGTTTTCATATTGCATTGTTAGTTATTTTTCTTACTAATTGTTTTTGACATGTTCACAGCTAAATGGTTATATAAGACGTGTTTAAGGGATTATATGCAGCATCCATAATTTATTCTCTCAGGTAACGAGAGATGTCCACTTAAGTATTATAAAGCTTACAGCATCAGAATCTGTACTTTGTATCAGCCGATCACCATGATCAGTATCGGCTGCAAAAATTCTGATCGGAGCATCCCTATAGTAATTTACTACAATGTGTAAATGCATATATTTACATTGTACTTATGATTGATTAAATACCTGCATGTAATTAAATCTGTAATTAATTTCTGTAATTACATGTTTAACTACACTGATCACTAACTCTACCCATAATCCACCTCAAAAGCACCAGAAGTGTTCCACAGTACATTATGAACACATTAAGGACACTGCATTTACATTTAGATTTTAGTACATAGAAGTTAAGGGCACTTAATATAAAGTAGGACCGATTATAAAAATTTAATAAATAAATATCACTATAGAATGGTTAATTATTTAATAATACCTGTAAGAAATAATAATTATAATAATAGTAATAATAATAATACATTGATTCATTTATTTTTAACAAGAGTAAAACTACTAAATTAACACAATTAAGAAAAATTTAGCATGAACTGTTTCATTTCAAACTTGTGATATTGTTTGGTGCAAATACAGCTCATTTTCTCGTTTAGTTGACCTAAAATCCAAATAGACCATAATATAAACTACACAGACATCTAAAAATTAATAAAAATGACAAAATGAAAGCATTTATAAAAGTATAACTACATTTTAGTTTATCTACTCATGAAACTAATACGTTAATGGTTACATCAAAACATTAGATAATATTTATTAATCACTTAAAAAAAAGTCAAACCTGTAGTCGACAGGTGGGAGGGTCATAGAGCCGTTGATGGTGTGTGATGCAGGTGGAGGAGGTGGAGCCTGATGTGGGCGACCCAGAGTCCCAGAACGATACGCCATTGACCCGCTGCGGTAATCCTGATCCAGGCCCATCTGAGTATGAGCTGACAGAACCGCCATACTGGGAGGAGGACCAGAGTAGGTGTGGGCATGACCGACGTGATTGGCCATGGACAGATAACCGTGATCTGCATGATCTCCGTGAGACCTGTGCCAATTACCAATTAGAATAAATGAAAACAAGTTTATGGTACTATGTGCACTTCAAAGGATAGTTCACCCAAAAATGAACAACTGATGTTAATTTAGTAGATGTAGATGAATTTTTCCATCAGTAAAACTAAACTAGAAATTGTGGCAGACTTATTTTAATGTTATGACATATTTCCAACTGAAATAAAACCCGGGCCCCTACTCAATATTGCGTTTTGAGCTCCTCTTATTTTTCACTCACAAAATAAATAACGATTGGAGGGCGTGGATAATAAGGATATAAGGATTTTTCACCCAATCAGAATGGATTGCCATTCCAGTGAGGAAGCAAATAGTTAATTTTTAAAACAAATTTAGCAGATTAATTGGCACCAATTGATTTTTCACCTCAAAGGGCCATGAAACCCCCCTCTTTCAGTATAAGTCGACCTCAGAAAAAAAAAAAAAAAAAAAACGCTCCGAGATGGGCGTGGAGCTTTGCGGGCAGAGAGAGGAGTGGGCGTTTCCAGCAGAGCAGGGGAAAAAGAGGGGAGAGAACAACTGTTGTCAGTTGGCTCATAAAATGAGACCCAAACGGTGAGGAGACCCATGAATTTGTAGTTTACAAAGTTAAAATGCAAAGAAATAAACAGTAATTTAATGCCCTGCTACATTTGTTATTCGTAATTTCATTTACACATAACCACAATTTGTTATATCATTATAAAGATAATCGTGTTTATTTAAACACTATAAATAAGGAGGACTTCTCCTCAATCCTCGGGTCTGATGGCAGACACAGTGGATAGCAGTGCAGCAGGTCTCTTGCCCTGTCTATTCTATTCCTGCCGGTAATCTGGAGGATTTTAAACATAGGTAAACACAGCAGCACATATATAGGTGATGTGTCTGAATGGTAATGAACTCCACTTATAAAAGACAAAGTCCGCCATTCTCCAATTCTTGTACAGCCCTCCCGACAAAAGTGCTTGCTGCAAACCAACAGCTTTGCTGTATCGGCCCTGACAACATCGCTGGCAAACACGTGCAACAAACCCTGTGAATCATGGAGACAAACACATAACGTTACGACCCTTCATGAAAGGCTGAATACTGCTTGCCGTACGCAGATGCAGTCTCACTTAGTCATCGTGTCTCACAGCTGCCTTGCCTTCGCTAACTGATGCTCAACACACACAAATCTGATATAATTTCAAAAAAAGTACTCCAGGGTGTCTTGAAACTTTAAGAATTAAAAACACTGTGAATTTTTATTTCATACGGACTTTAAAGTAGTCATAACATGCAAAACCTAAATTGTATTGATCTTTTGATATTTAATAGATCTTCGTTACATTAAAACATCTTGCAAGTTTAAACTCTTAAAACATCATCCTCCTTATAAGAAATCCATTTATTTAATTAAGCGGTAAAAACAACTTATTTGCCAATGAGGTGGCATGTGACATCACAGACAACAAGAAAAACTTACTCCAATATTTGTTCCTATTAGTTAAAATAATCAGTGGAGAAATGCGTTTAGTTTTGCATTAAATGGGTTAATTTTGACCTGCAACAAGGAGTAATATATGTTTCTAAATCATGTTGTGCTGTGTCTGTTAGGTCAGAAGATGGCATTCACAACACTGGAGAAGAAAGGGATTTATTACCTGCTCTTTACACACAAAGTAGGCCAACCTGAAATTTATATTACAAAAGGCTCAATAATACATTGGACAGATCCTCAATGCACAGATGTCCTCCCTTTGTGCTGCTGTTTTGGAAGTGCCCGCAGATATTGGAGGGCTAATATTTCACTTAACTTCACCTCAAATCTTCTTGTTTATTTTGTAGATAACTGACCAACAAAAAATACATTAAATTACAAATGATTTGTATCATTAAAATATAGAAATTATACCTGAAATGAAATTCCTTACAAAAACAGACCTATAAATCCTATAGATCTGTTATTTTTACTAAAGAAGATAAATTATTTAGTTCAGTTCATCACTAGAACTATAGAAACTGTATTACGTAAAAAAAACTGCCAGTGTTGGGAGTAATGCGTTACAAAAGTAATGTATTACAGTAACATATTACATTTTCCTGTAACACAGTAGTGTAAGGCACTACTAATACATTTTCAGTAATATTTTACTCGGTACATGTTCAGTAACGCTTGCGTTACAACAAACTTTTTGCCCGCAAGACGTTAACAAATGAAAAATACTGCAGTTCTATTTCCTGTTCGTGGTGAGTAAACATACGTGTGTGTTGTCATTAATCTCCCTCTGACTATTAGAACTTTTTACTTTGTACGCGGAATGATTTCAGCCCCTGAGCTCGAGGTCCAGGGCTATTGGCTCAGCCCGGTATACAGTAACGTTAGGCCCTAACACGAAGCGGAAAAGCGACAAATAGATAAAAATGGCAGAAGACAGTACATTCGCGAGATGGACATATGTACATATGGCATTCTTTCACTGACAAATTACCGCATTCATGTAATACGAGCGATCGAACGTGCCGGTTTCCTCTGTTCGTGGACAAAACTCCTCGAGTGCACTCAAAACACTGGCTGGGCTGCTCACGTGTGAATGATCTGCTGTCTCTCCGTCAGATGATGCAGACTCACAATGTGTGCCTTGTGTTTTCTCCTCTTTTCGTGCTTTTGCTCTCCACAGATCCTCCTGTTAAATTGTTATCCCAAGAATGTTGATATGGTTTATATATTGCTATTTATATACATAATCCCTTTTAAGAAGATTTTTTTTTATCTGAAACAGTGGTCTACTAATTCTGCTTTCTAAAACCTCAATGTATGATAATTAATTTAGTTTTTGCATGAATATGTTTTTACTCTCAAAGTGCTGGTAGTCACTGGTGAGCATTACATAAATTACCAAGGACCACAGTTTCAGCTAAAAATCATCTTTAATGTACACCTTGAATGACCTGAAGGTGAGTAAAAAGTTTCATTTTTGGGTGAACTGTCCCTTTAAGTGTATACAGCCAGTGTTACCTGTGCTCTGGGGACATGGTGCCCTCTGTAGATCCTCCTCTGTGTACAGTGTGAGAATGTCGAAGGTCAGGTCTCAGTTCCTTATCGAAGGCCATCATGTTCCACTCCTGCCTACGGTTTCGAGCCTTTCGTACCTTCTTCACCTCTCTCTGCAGTGTGCCGTCTACACATCGCCTCTGCTCCTGAAGCAAAGTGTGAAAGGACAAAGAGAAATTAAATTATCAAACATAAATAAATAAAACTATACAAATATGATACACATATAAACCTTAGGGCTGTCAAGTAATTACAACGATTATTATTATAGTGATTATTATTATAATGTAATTACATAATGTAATATAATCATAATTTAAGTAACATTTTTATATTTTTTGTGTGTGTTTACTAAGCTAATTAAGCATTTGCACAAAACATCTATTTTCTGCAACGTTTCTATTTTTTTATTTGTAATTTCAGTACACATTTTGTGCCTGTGATTACGCTCTGGTCAACTCTGTTACATCAGTTAATTTAATTTGTAAAGCCCCAATAGAAAAAGTGACTATCTCCAAGCGATGTCACTTCCTGGGAAATTCTGGAAGGCATTGGGGCATGTCATTATTTATCTCATGTAGAAAATGTTTAGGATACTGCAATAGACAATTATTGTCAACTCTGTTACAGAGACTTTCAGTTCATTTCTTCTAAATCCAAAAAAATGATGACCATAAAAGTCTGTTTTAAAGATGCCATGTGGTGTCTAGTTTGAGGTTAGCATTTTGTGCTAAACTACCAAAAGGTGGAAAGAGTCAACACTGTTACTTTTAACTGTCAGTAGTTTATAAAGTTTAACAAGAAGTTTAATAATTAGTAACAGAATCAAATGTTACTTATGTCACTTAAGCATTTTGCATTATGTTAAATTAATAATGGACTGATTTTATTGTACATTATATATATTTTTTTATTACAATGACTATTATTGTAGTGATTATTATTATAATAATATAATTACATAATTCATGTCACATTTAAATTTTTTGTGTGTTTACTAAGTTAAATAATCATTTGTACAAAACATATATTTTCTGCATTCTGTAATTTCAGTACATATTTTGTGTCTGTGCTTACATTCTGGTCAACATTGTTACATCAGTTTAAAAGGTATATCAATTTGTAAAGCTCTGATAGAAAAAGTCTTCTCAAAGCGATCTAATTTCCTCCGGTGGGAAATTCTGGAAGACATTGGGGCATATCTCTCATTAACTTGTACACAATGTTTAGGATACTCCAAAAGATAATTAATTAAAACTCTGTTACAGAGACTTTCAGTTCATTTCTTTTAAATCCATTTTATCCAATGATTTTTCAGTGAATATCTCATTCAATTTTTAAAAACAATAATATGAAGACAACGATAAAAGTCTGTTTAGAAGATGCCATGTGGCATCTGGTTAGAGGTTAGCATTTTGTGCTAAACTACAAAATAGTAGAAAATGTCAACTTTATTACTCTCAACTGGTTTAAAAAGTTTAACAAAAAGTTTAACAACAATTAATAACAGAATCAAACGTTCCTTATCACACTAATTTTGCATTTTGTTAAATTAATACTGGATTTAGTTTACTGTAAAATAAACATTTATTGTATGACATTTAAGGTAAATGAATTGAAATGTGCCCTCAATTCTAGAATGAGTCATATACACCGGGTCTTAATTTTATACTTGACTTTTTTGGTCACACTTTATTTTAATGGTCCGTTTGTTGAATTTAAGTTACATTGCATCTACATGCCATACCAACTATTCTCATTAGATTATAAGTAGACTGTTAGGTTGGGGTTGGGGTTAGTGTAAGTTGACATGTACTTGCAAAGTTTCTAATAGTCAGTTGAAGGAGCAGTATCAACAGATATTAAGCAGACATTCTACTAATACTCAAATGGACCATCAAAATAAAGTATTACCCCTTGTATATTTAACAATAGTCAAAATAAAGTATTACCCCTTGTATATTTAACAATAGTTATTTTTTTATTAAATACATAACTATATCAGAAAAATAAAAATATCAGATCAGGACCCAATAATAAATGCAAATGATAGCATCGGACACCAATAAATTTGATCAGCACATTCCTATTATTGACCTCAAACTCCTGAAGAAAAAGTAAGAAAAAATGAAAGTAAATGAGAAAAACAGAAGAGGATAAGATGGGGTGTTGAACCTTCTGCCGTCTCTTCTCTTTCCTCTTGTCTTCAGTGTCCTGCAGCATCTTCTCCTTCCACAGGTCAAAGAAGTAGGATGGATCGGTGTAAAACTTCAGCCCTTCTTTATCATCATCTCTATATGCCAAACAAAAAAGTTTTAATTCAGTTTTAGTTTCCTTTATTTTTGTCATTCGAAACATCACAATAAATTGTAATGCAGAACGAAATTACGTTGCATCAGAACCAACAAGAACATACTATACATCAAACACTATAAAAACCTAACATAATAAATAAGCTTTTATAATTTCATAAATATATTAAAATATAGTTATATAAAATATAACCCAATAAAAAAAAAATCACAGAAGGGAATAAATTTATATTTTAATAACTATTGCAAAGTTTGTTTTAATAGTTATAATATTAACAATTTACGCTAGTCTAACTATTTATTGATTTATTATTTCTACAATATTTTTTAGGATACTGTATTATTCAAAAGTCTTATAATGATAGGATAAAAACTATCACAAAACCACACATTATTCAAAGCCATTTCATTTCTTTTCCCCTCTATTGCCACTTCGTGTTGAATTTTCTAATCACTTTCTCTTAATTAGCATATCAGCAAAACAAGGAGTGTGGTAAATTTGGTTCTAAATACATTTACGTAACCACTCCCGTTCAGAATGGATTCATTTTACGCATCTCTTCAGAGGAGAAAAGGGTTTTAAAAGCATCTTGATGCATCTTTTCTGACTGGATGCTCTTCCAGAAGTGCTATTAATTGGCCATTAATCATTTATGTGAAATGGCCAACAACTTTGTGAACCACATTCAGCCGAACAGACAGAAAGAGATGAGTCAGAGCGCAGCATCTCTCCTGCATTAGATCTGTTTAAGTATTCATGAGTGGCCCATATTCTCCAGCTTGAGAGCCACTGTTCACATGAACTACATCTGCCAGCTTCAAGTATTCATGACTGCTCTATATTCCTCCACCAGACTGCAGAAGAAAACACCTCTGCACGTTCATCTGTCTTCATCATATACATATTAATGCTTTGGAAAAGCAGCTACAGTTGAAGTCAGAATTATTAACCCCCCCTGAATTATTAAAATTATGAATTATTAACCCCCCCAAAAAATAGCTTAAAGCTGCTAATAATTTTGACCTTAAAATGTTTTTTAAAAAATTTAAAACTGCTTTTATTCTAGCTGAAATAAAACAAATAAGACTTATATAAAAAATATTATCAGACATACTGACATACAGGCAATAATATTGTTATTGGAAAGTAATATTGTAGCAATAATTAATAATATAGTTATTTTAATTGCATTGCAATTTAAAATTAAGTTGCCATGTTAACAGTTTTTTTTATTATACTTTAAACTTAAATTATAATAAATAAACATATTTTAATATATGAAAAAATTATAATACATATAATATTTCTATAATAAATGAATACAATTTTATATATATATATTACAACATTACTTTAACTTTATAAATACTATAACATTATTACTCAAAAAACAGCTGTTTAAAAAATAATAATTATGTCAATGAACTAAAAGGAATTTTAAAATGTTGTTATTGTTAAGTACTATAAAAATCGTAATAGAATAATAATGTTAGTTCTATAAATTCTAAAAATACATTTAAAATAATACAGATAAATTAGATAAAATGTTGTTATTATTATTAACTTAAAATTGATTAAAAAAAATGAGCAAATTAATATATTCTATGTCAATTCTAAGTAAAACATAAATATTAAAAGCTTTTAAATGAATCAACGCAAGTTATTGGGTGATTTGAATATAAATTTAGGCATGAATTGTTAATGTAGATGAAAAAAAGATGCAAAAGCTATTCATATGCTTTATATTCTGTAGATGAATAAAATAAATGATATATACAATTATTATTAAATAAAATAAAATTCCATGATAATTCTAAGTAACTGAAATCAAATGAAAATAAAATTAAACTATTGATAAATTTGAAATTGATTGAAAAATATATTTAACTTAGTTTATTACGTCAAATGTTTCCCCAAAATCTTAATCAAACACACACACACACACACACACACACACACACACACACACATACCTGTAGGGTGTGAGAATATTAAGCGGTGGTGGTTTATCACTCAGATTGTACATCTCGGTCACAGGAATGGGAACACTGCTCTTGGACACCACCTGCTGGTCCTGTATAGTAGAGCTCTTAAACGCCTTCCTCATGTTTATGTCCTGCAGAGAGACTGCGAGAAGGAGAGAGAGATCCATTACCCATAGCCTCTAGAGAGGGTAAAGTAAACTCCAGTATTGATCTTTTAATTGAAAAAAAAAAATTCTAGAGATGCGCAGAACGACAGGTCAGAACCAGATGTTTTTTTTTAATTTAGACAATCTGTTTAAGACATGCACAGAAATGCAATTGAATGATTTTATTGTACAAAGTGTGAAAATGTTTGAAAAAAGTTTGAAAAGCGGCGAGAGAACCTGAAGGTGAAACACAGATGTACTAATAGGCAAAATACCGACAGAGTAAATAATGACAGATTTTTCACTTTTGGGTGAACTATCATTTTAACCTTTGTTCAATTCATACTTCCACGATTCTGTGGTTTTTTTATCATTAAATAAAATGATTATACTGAGAAGACTTCTGGGTCTGATTCGTGTTCATTATAGCTCCTGTTTAGGTCAAATATCTCAATTAAATATTAGCGATGACATTTTTGTATCTATTTTTAGTCTTCTCTAGTTCCTTATCGGTTGAGCTGGGGAGGAGTGGCTAAAGAGAAAGAATCTACGCCACAGCGTTCTGCTGTGTTTTCGGCTCTATGGAAATATAGATTAATTTAATTGAATTTAATTGATTGAATTGAACAGTGTTGTTTAATTTCTTTGGCCTCCAAATATGATTTTTTTTCGCAAGCTTGGCAAACAGTTTTGGAGAATTTGATGCTTTCCTATTTAAACAGAATGAAGAGAGATGTTTCAAAGATGGCCGCTGAGTGAAATGACTTGCCTTAAAGAGACTTAAGTAGGTGCTGTTGTTTACTTTTTACCACATTTACTTTTTATCACATTCATTGTATTCATTATAACAGTGATATACAAGCTCATGGTCAGGCTCATGCTTTTTACGTCAGCATTTGAATTCACTAATTCAATTTAATTTCAACTTTTCCTGATATCATCCACTTACTCGACTGTTCTGTATTATGTAGTAATGATTAGTGAATGGGCAAGCGACACAGCTCTTGTTTCTCAGAAACACAAACACTCACCCTCCTCGACGGTGGAGTCCAGCTGGGTGACCTTGACGGCGAGACGGTCAATGCGGTCCTGCAGAGAGTTCGCCCGCAAATAGAACAAGTTTGCCTCGTTAAAGAGCTCGCCGAATATGTCTTCAGCATGTTTACCTTGGGGAGAAAAGGAGAGTTGACTGAAAATTCATTTGTGAGGAAAACAGATCAGGTTAAAAATGAGGGAACAAATGGCATAATATAATGTGAATACATTTAATTTATTTTTCACTTTAAAATCTTCGTTGACACTGTTGTTGTTTTGGTAAAAAGGTACACTTTAAAATGTAAACAAAACATTATTAACACAGATAATGTATTAATACACAAATATGTAAATGGATATTTATTAATATATATATATATATATATATATATATATATATAATACATATAATTATAATACTAATTACAATACAAATAACATAATTAACAATTATCCTTATATTACATAAAGAACCACATGGTTGAATTCTAGTGGTGTAACAGATCCCAAATCTCACAGTTCGGATCACATCATGGTGTTTTAGTCACGGATCAGGCCATTTTTCGGATCAGTCATAAAGGGGAGGAGACTAATGTAATTTACTTTCCATTTATTACAAAAACAGTATTGCAAGACACTTTTGGTTTTAACAAACAGAACTTAGAACCTGTAATTTTATAAAAAAAAAATTAAATGAAAAAATAATTAGCTAAATAAAAATAAATTGTAAAATATTCAGTTCTGTGAAAAATTTAGTTACTACTACTACTGATGTTAATAACGCTAAATGTATAAATCTAACATTATAATTTGTACAACCCTTATTTATTTTTTGTCTCATTTTCAATAAATGATTCCGTTATTTACTCATAAAACTTCATGTTTCATTGCTAGATGTGTCATTTTTGAAGAATTATTCAGTGGCACATTTTTGATGGCTGGTTGTCGCCACCTATTGGTTAAATAATATAATTGCTGCCTACAACCTTTATTTTTGAGCGTCAAGTTAAATGCATATGAAGGTGATTTTAATTTTTACCATAATCAGTGGTTTAAGCTAAACTATAAACTGTTATCCCCATTCTTCTGTGTTATTTGACTGTTTGTAACTCAAAAGTCTAAAGACTCAATCTCTTTCTTGATTTTAACAGTTTAAGATTGTAATGCAGCAATTTGAAAAATTTATAAACATGCAAATCACCATCATTTATAATTTGTTGCGTGGGTGTTGAGATCCTGATCTTTTAATGATTAAACATGCTGCTGAATTACACTGAATGCATTAATGCAGGCTAAACAAGTAGTGACATAAAACACCTTTAATAACCTAAGAAACCCACCACATCCCGAATAACCTACCACCACATCTTCTGTCATTATTATATTCTACAAGAAAGCCTACATGCTTTCATACCTGTGATTTGAATGACATGAGAGGTAATCTCTCTGTGATCTTTACAAATTTAGGAATAATCAACCAGTAAAAAAAATGTATTAATCCGCGGGCCACATGTGTTCTAAATCTGCTTTTCATGTGCATAACTTTATCAATAACATTAAGAACATGGTGTAAAAAAATGTAAAACATTACAAAACAAATGTGAATTTAACTGAGGCTATTAATAACTATCATTAAACAAAAGCACACAGGAAAAAAAAACATCAGGAAGGAAAAGTATCTGTTCCTTACAAATTCTTGCACTATGACCTACTGCACACACATACACACACTTCAACTTGTTTCCAGTACTACACCCTCCAACACATGAAAAGCATGTTTCCAGACATGCACACGCTATTTTAGTCACACGCACACATCGTCTACAGCTCTGCCTTCAAGTCCAGTGGGCTGTCATTTATATTTAATCCACACAGCTGCTACCAAAAGGCCTCTCCTTCTACAGGCATCCACCAAACAGCACACAGTAAAGACACTGGAGGGCATTTCAGGGCTCAGATGGACACTTATAGAACAGGTGGACGCAAAAAAAAAAAACATAGGAAGGATGCATGGATGGACAAATCGGTCGCTGGATGCACAGAGACTTGAGCATGTTTTCAAGATAATGGTCTTATGTAATGTCCCGTGAGTCAAGAGGAATTATTATTAAGAAGCTTCCCTCTGGCGTTGTGAGCTGAGGAAACCACTGGACCACTAAATTATAGACCACACAGAATGGAAATACAAATGTCTAGAGTGAATAAGAAATGGACGTTTTGGTGTAATGTAATGCAGGAACTGTGGAAACAAAATGATTTTTGTATTTCACGTATTTTTAAAGGAGATAAAGCGCAAGTGGTCTAGTACAAATTTATTATGTGCTATTATTTGTAGCATAATGTTTATTTTTTTATGAAAACATAACACCCAATAGTGTTCATCATGTATATATGTTAAGAAAATTATCTCAGTGTTATTACCTGATACCAAATAGAACATGCACCAAATCACTAGCAAAAAATACAGCAATTATACAGCACCATCAAAAAAATCTCAGCCAGACTAATGGAATAAAAAACAAAATAGAATGACATGTAAAAAGGAAGGATAAAAAAATATTACAGGAAAAAACATAGTGTATTTTAAATAATTAGGAATTTTATTAAATTAACGGAAATAACTACATTCAAATCTAGTTCTTTTCTTTTCTGTTTTTAAAGAGAAAGTTTAACAAAAAAAATGAAAATCCTTTATTGACATTTGAATTTCTTTTTTTCTGTATAATTTGAAGATAATTTTAAGAATGTAGGAAACTGGTAGACATTTACATTAATAGTTTTTCCTACTGTTAATGGATACTGGTTTAAAACATCTTCTGTGTTCAACAAAAAAAGACTAAATATTAATTCATTCATTAATTTTCCTTTGTCTTAGTCTCTTTATATATCAGGGGTTGCCACAGCAGAATGAACCGCCAACTTATCCAGCATATTTTTAACACAGTGGATGCCCTTCCAGCTGCAACCCAGTACTGGGAAACACCCATATACACTCATTCACACACATACACTACGGCCAATTTCGTTTATTCAATTCACCTGTACCGCATGTCTTTGGACTGTGGGGGAAACCAGAGCAAACCCACACCAACACGAGGAGAACATGCAAACTCCACACAGAAATGCCAACTGGCTCAGCCGGGACTGTGGCTGTGAGGCGACAGTGCTAACCACTGAGCCACTGTGTCGCCAGACACAATATTCTATATCAATGAATTATAATCAACTAAAAAGTAAATCCATTAAAGCAAAAATATTTTGACACTGAAGAAAATGTGAGTGCAAAACTGGTTGCTAAGATGTTCCAAGTGGTTGCTAAAATGTTTCTGGATACAATAGATGTTCTAGTACCAAGTTTAAGACAAAATACCTGAAAAATGTGTGAGCAAAATTTCCCTTTTTGTAAGAAAAACTGTTCATAAATTCATATGTCTGTATACAGGGTATATGCAGGAATCCCAAAGGTAATTTCAATACCTTTTTAAGACTTTCCAAAGACCTATTTAAGACCTCATTTCACTTCAAGTTCTAATCAGTTTCAAATCTTTAACTTAATAAACAGTTGTAGTTAAATAAATCAATGGAGCACCACCATGCAACAGAAGTCAGATAAGATCAGAAGAAACAAAGCTTGAAAGAATAAATTACGCGGGTGTTTTCAGCGACAGGCTTCAGCCACTGTTTAAACTCATCTTTCTCCAACCAGTAGTACACAAACTTACATTTTCCCATTTTGCAGTCTGTTTCG
This sequence comes from Danio tinwini, assembly GCA_903798205.1. Taxonomy (NCBI): domain Eukaryota; kingdom Metazoa; phylum Chordata; class Actinopteri; order Cypriniformes; family Danionidae; genus Danio; species Danio tinwini. The sequence continues at coordinate 883,673 of CAIGQZ010001197.1, forward strand.
CTCTATAGTTTCACTACATGTGGAGAGCGTCACATCACCTTCCTGCGTTTGTCGCAAATTACAAGACATCACCCAGACGAAGGAGCTTGGCCGGACATGCCCCTGCCCAAATTAATTGCGTGGATCGAACATGCCGTTGTTTATATTAAGAGGAAAATTAATATATTTATGCTATTTTGGAGTCAAACACTTTGGACAAAGCTTGAACAAATATTTAAGACCTCGTAAAAACAAGACTTTTTAAATACATTTTAAGAGCCTTAATTTTCTCATAATTAATTTATAAACTTTAAATACTTTTTAAGACACAGCGGACACACTGGTATTTATATATATATATATATATATATATATATATATATATATGACCATAACACAATCATGTTTGTAAGTCTGGCATCAGTATGAATCAACTAGAATGTTTGAGCTATAAACACTTTTATTAGCAAAACTTTATTAAATTGATCAAAAATGTCACTCCTTGTTATAAAAGAATTGGTGTTTTTTCTATTCATCAAAGCTCCACGACAAAAATGCACTATGAATCCCACACTACATAAATTAAAGGTCCAATAAAATAAAGTGTTTTAGATGTTAGTATTAGTATTGTTAGTTTTAAGGCTATCTATAAGCTAGTGTGCACCAAAACAGTGACAAAAATCACGTTTAGAAAATATAAAACTAATATAAACATGTAAAGCTTGTAGTTTTTTTACTTTATTGATCAACGTTTTTTTTCACGTAATCTCATACTTCAGTTTCTCATCAAATCTTGACCAATCAAATGCTCTCTAGTATCTGACATGCCCTGCCCACTTCAAGATGCTTCACATTTGATGTGCTTGATCTCAACCACTCTCACTGGCAGAGTGGCGATAAAGCAAAATGCTATTGGCTGTTTTATAAAAAGGAGAGGAGCTACACAATGTCCCACCCTCCCTTTATGTTTTGGTTGAGATTACATCAAACATTGAATAAAAATGCATGCCAAAGCACTTCCCGTGACCTTTAAACATCATTGATAATCATTTAAATATTGATAATAACAAGAAGAAATGTTTTTGAGCACCAAGTCAGCATATTAAAATGTTGGATCACACACATCCAACCACCTCTGGAAGTGATCAAAAAGGGACAAGCTCTCTTAGAGTCTGTATTTAGCGTTGTCCATTTGCTCAGACTGATGAAAACACATCTCAAGAACTGTTTATTCCCATTATTATTACATTTAAATCTTTAAAACACACAAACTGCAGTGGCTCATTGTTTTACTATGGGTTGCAGTTAGTCCTTAGTAATACTAATTAGCTTAATACCATTAAAAGCTAAAGCTAAGTCCCTAATTAGCCAGGTAAACAGGGAGTAGAAGACTTACTGAGGCTGCTGAGTTGGCGTATGATGGCAGAGAGTGTGTTGTTCATCACACACTCCAGCTCGCTGCCGATGCCCTCCGGTAACACCCCGCGGCACAGGTGCCTGGGCTCAATGTTTCTCTTCACCAGCGGCATGACTGACCCTTACACAGCCGCAGCGCACGCTACCTGTTCAGACAAAACACAAAAATTGAAATAGGGCTGCTTGATATATCGTTTGAGCATCGATATCACAAAGTGCACATCTACAATAGTCACACTGCAATGCTGAGCCGGGATTATATAGTTTAGAATTATATATATTATAATGAGATTTTATATATATTTATACAACAGTTCTGTCTGGTTCTAGAATCTGATTGGCAGATAGCTGAGCTGCGCTCTTACAGCCTCTTCACCCTTCACCCTTGTGTACTACTCCGCCCACATACAGCGACGAGCAGAGGACACTTTAGTTTGACAAATACTGCAGCTGTTGGACAATAGGGGTGAAACGGATCACTGTTAATCCGTGATCCGTACGGATCACAACTCAACTTAATAGTTTATTTTTTAACTTGACAGTTAATCCAACATTTATAACCACTGCAGAGAGATCGCCTCCCACATCATTCAAATCGCGTGCAAAAAAGCATTTAGGCATTCCTGTAAGATATAATGATGACGGGAAAAGTTGTGGTGGGACCAGGGCTTAATTTGAGCTGGAACATTCCGGATCCGGCACCTCTGAAATCTGATCCGGCACCTCATTTTACCGATCTCCCTCCTCAAACGCTCTCCTACCCGTCCGCTGTTCACTTTCCCTTTCTTCCATGACTTCCCAACCCTCTTCACTTTCGTCCGTGACACCTTCGCTCCGCTCACTTCCATCTGCGACAGTCCTCCACCATCCACTGCCCCAACAACCCCCCCAAAATCACTGCTTAATGAAACATGACGCTGGTGAATTTTTGACGCTGGTAAAAGCAATTGCATTGTGTAACCAACAGATGGCGACAAACAACCATCAAAATTATGTGACTGAATAGGTTTTCAAAAATAATACTAATAAATTATATTAATAATAACAATGTGTGAATTGTTGAATCATTAATTGAAGATAAATATGATCTGTTGTACAAGATGTTAGATTTCTATATTTAGCATTATCAGCAACAGTAGATCATATTTCATATTGAATACTTTTCTTTTTTCAGCTGGTTCTTTCTTGATTGTTATTTTTGTTAACATTACAGGTTCTAAGTTCTGTTTGTTAAAAGCAATGTTTTTTGCTGTAATATTTTTATATAAATGGAAAGCAAATTGTCTCCTCACTTTTTTGCTGATCCGAAAAATGGTCCGATCCGTGTCAAAAAAAAACGTAGTTTGATCCGAACTGCAGATTTGTGATCCGTTACACCACTATTGGACAACATAATGTACTTTTGAGGCTGTTTTAGTCAAGAATGTAGTTTTTTAGATTGCAGCTTATATTTATTTATAAGGATTGTGCCTATTTTAAAATATGTATAATTTCAGAAAATCATGGTCCATTCAAAAATCCAGACTCTCTAATCTCTGCCTTTCTATGGGTCTACTCTACTCAGATTGGTCAGATGGCAGAATCTGTTATAATTGGTCCTCTTCTTACAGCATATGTCTTAAACCTGACGTAAATTTCAGCTTGTAAAGACTGTTATATGAATAGTAAAGATGGCAACAGTTTTCCATATAAACTCAACAGCGAGTTCTCATCCTTTAGAGAATACCTTTCTCTACTTGCTGACAACAAGAACCAAACTCTTCAGACCACTACAGTGTTTGAGCGTCAAAGTAGACCAATGTGAGTGAATACACATGCCTCAATCTGCTAATCTCACATAAGAATTATAACAAAAATAACAATTGGTTAGTTTTCATCTTTTTGACTACATTTTGATATTTTTTGGCAACAATAATGAGCTGTTAATTCATTGGATGAATGGATAAGAATGTGTGTAGTCATAGTTTTCAGTCAGATTACTAATGCAAAGGCCCTGTCAAGTTTCTGTTTGTGTCAAGCTATAGGCAACCAACATTCTTTGACCTTATTTCTGTCGCCATTATTCAAGTCTATTACAAACCTACATAGGTTTGTACAGGAAGTAGTCATGGAATTACTGATGACTGGGTTGGTTACTGAAACTTGGTACCTATATGTACTGATATGACAGACTTAGAATGCACAGAAAGAAATCAATAGACTATATTTTAAATCAGTCAGCTGCAAGCTAGGGTTGCACGGTTTACTGGTACTATGATAGTATCGCAATACTATGGCTCCAAAATACCGGCGGTGCCACTGTAATTTGTAAACAGTAGTATTGTCATTAATGGTCTATCTACAATAGGTAATGTTGGATGTGGAAAAGTCACTAAAAAGTTACATGTAACAATAGAATTTTATTTTAATAATCTGTGGAGCCCCTAAATGTTGCAAATTTTCGGATGTTTTCCGAAGTTTTAAACGCACATGAATCGCTTCATTTCTGTTCATCTCAATATGATTAGGTAGCTACAACAACCACGACAATCTCTTAAAAAGAACTACTCACTAGGCATGGGCTGGTATAAGATTCTGACGGTATGATAACCTTGGATAAAAATATCACGGTTTCACAGTATCACGGTATTGTGATTACTGCTCTAAACTATATTCTTTTTAAATGTCTGTGCAAAAAACAAGTTTTTTCCCCTTTGAACACAATATATTTTATTTTGAGAAACATTTATAATATTTTGGAGCAGTAAACGTGCCAGGCTAAATAATGAAAATGAATCATTGACGTCTGCTGTCTTTATTACTTTTAAAAACACAGATTTATTTACAATTTAAAATGGCATCTTTGGATATCTTTTCTGCTGGAGATGCTGTTGTTCAAAAAAATGTAAACAAAAAAAACTTACACATACCTTAGGAACGGTATTAGAGAAAATTTTGGCGGTCTGAAAACCTTGACTTTTCCAAACCACGGTATACCTTGAAAACGGTTATCGTCCCATGCTTACTACTCACAAAGTAAAATTTTGTATTACTTTGGAATGTTACCTGATAAGACTGAAAGAAAGAAAAAAACAATAGATGAAAAACGCAAAATTGCAACAGGAAACATTGAAAATGTTTGACCACTTCATATAGCCCAATTTTGTTGGAAAAATGCTCTTTTTGTAACAAATTCCATTTGGTATAATTTGTATTTTTATTTTAATGTAGTTTTGTTGGTCAGTTATCTACAAAATAAACAAAAAGAGTGAATAAATTTTAGGTGAAGTGAGGTGCAAATAATACTTTTTTCAATAATAAGGGAATTGTGAATTAAATTCAAAACCTACTGTATTATAACATGTAAAGTATTGTATTTCTAACAATTTTCTTTTTAATTTGAGTTATGAACTACAGTATCGCAATACTACTCGGTATCGTGATACTTCAGCTGGTATGGTATCGTAAGATGAATAAATGGTATCGCGACAACCCTACTGTAAGCAGCCTACATCCGTCATTTGTATCCCTGTATATTGCATGTGTGCAGTCTAGCCAAGCATGTCATGTATGAGCAGCTCACACACATGCTTCAAATCATTTTTGCAGTACTTAGTTTGTCCATAAGATGTAAGCACTGAACTGGGGTGTTATTTGTTTCACATTGCGAAAAAAACAAAGAGAGCAACAACAGCACTACTGAAAACAACAATAACCATTGAAAAAAGCAATGAGTTGAAAAGTACATATGTGAAGTGAATAATGAATGTCTGCTTTAGACAAGTAGATAAGTACAAAGATATTTTTATCGATCATAACTGCTGTGTAAAAAAGTGAAGACATGGTAAGTTATTGCATAGACATTGACTTAGAAGATGCACTTTTAAGCTGCACCTATTCTCTCAACAGGTAATATGTGAAATGTATTGTGTGTATGCCATCATTTTAACACTAAACTACAGTACTGGCTTCTGAACCTTTATACTATACTGTACCGAATGTCATTCACTTCAGCTAAAATTTACATATTTACCAAACTTCTCTTGAGGTTTTAGAATAAAATAAATATAACAGCTAAGGGAGTTTTAGACACTGCTCCTAGTTACTTCAAATTATGGTTTCACAGGACTTATTCCCTTTTTAAAATAGTTATTCCACATATTTTATGTAGCAAAGTTACAAAAAATAAAACAAAGCAAATTAAACCGTTTCCTCAGCTAAGAACAGATACCCTAGTGGAACATTTTGCAAGCAACAGTCACAGTTGTATGTTTGTAGATTTCGAACGTGGCTCAACCAATCAGAATCAATGACCAGAACTATCCATGTTATACTGTAGATTTAAATAGTTGTTGTTATTTTTAACAATCTTTTCTTTTCTTAATAATTATTTGTGTCAGAGCTGCCAATGTGTTTTGTATTTTTTAATGAAATAATGTTAGATTGAATCATACATACATTTTTAAAAAGTCAGTGTACTACAGTTTTATGGGTTCTATTCATTCATTTTCCTTCGGCTTAGTCCCTTTTTTCATCAGGGGTCACCACAGCGGAATGAACCTCCAACTTATCCAGCATATGTTTTACACAGCGGATGCCCTTCTAGCTGCTACCCAGTACTGGGAAACATCCATACACATTCATTCACACATACACTACGGCCAATTAGTTTATTCAATTCCCCTACAGCACATGTCTTTGGACTGTGGGGGAAACCAGAGCACCCGGAGGAAACGTTATGGGTTTTTTTTTTTAAAACAAAATTATTACATTGTGAAATTTAAAAAACAAATGCCTTGGTAGTTATATTGTTAAACAGTCTTGTCATAGAACAGGACAATCAATAAGTCTGAAGAGGTGTCATATTTTGCCAGAGAAGGCAAATAAGGTCTTATTTCAGCAAAAGAAATGCTGAAATTTAAAACTGGCTTGTTGCATACCAAGCTATAGATTACTTTGCTGTTATTATTAGCACTGTAACTGCTATTTGGTGTTAATAAAAAAATTATTTACATACAGTATACGTAAACCTTTTCATATACTCTTCAATTTAAAGACTTTTGATAAGTAAAAATGGCATTATTTAATGCCAACATCCACGGTCATATTTGTGGCTCTTCTTTAAAGATTCAGTTCAGGTCCAAGAGCAGGCTAGTTCGCATCAACCCATCTACTGACCCTGAGTGCGACAGGTGTCTTTCTGGTTCAGCTACTCTAATTCATATGTTTTGTTCCTGTTCTTTCCTGCTTTCTTTTTGGAGGCAAATTTTCATCTCATTGTCTGCTATTACCACTGTTGACCAATTCCACCTTGTCCAATTATTGGTTTATTTGGGGTTCTCCCACCTGCCCACACTTTACCCTCTCATTTTGCAGACTTAGGCCCCATTTGCAGTAATATTTTAGTTTTAAAACGCAAGTTTTGCTACGGTTACGCCTTTCGTCCACACTACCCTGGAGTTTTCAAGCCCTGAAAACTGAGCTTTTTGAAAATGTTGAAGAGGCCATTTTTGTTTTAAAACGCTGCTGATTCCTGTCAGTGTGGATGGGGGAAAACGGAGACATTTGAAAATAGAGGCATGGCTGCAGACATTCGCCTATCTGATTGGGACTTTATCCTCAAGTTCTTTTTCCTTCCTTAAGTTCAGTCTTTGCAAGTTTTATATAGAAACAAACTCCCGATGACACGTCGGATAAATCTTCAATGGGAACAATGTACTTTTGTAACCTCATTCACATAACCCTGACTACGTTGTTTCACTATCTCAACAATAAATTTAAAACATGATATAAGGAACTTCCTATTTTCATTTCGATACGAACTTAACAGACACTAAAAATGTTGAGGCGTCGTTTAGCTACATATTTATATGACCGTCATCTTCACTTCATGCATATTTATAACAAGACGGAGCCTATAATATAAAAACCTCCTTTCATTTTCATTGAAAAATACAAATATCAATAATGAATAATGCCATTACATACATAAAATATACATTTTAATAATCAATAATAGGCATTATAAAAGTATTACGCACAATAAGTTTATACAATAAATGAAATTAAGGCAAGCAATCAGTCAAATGTGCAAAACCAGTGTACGTGGTTACATAAATGATTATATTAACTTATGTTTGCACTCAGCCAAAACACGTTACCTGAGAACAAGTAATAGATTCAAAAGACCAAGTTGTTAAATGGAGAAATAGAGACAAGATGAATTAAATTTCACGTTTAACAACTATAGTGAGATGAAATCCAGCAGAGGATCCTTAATGAACTGTCCGACCTGCGCTGCTCTCACCGGGGGAGCTATGCTCAAAGCACCTGCTGAGTGTCTGGAGCTTAGATGTGCGCATATGCTGCAGCGCAGAATGTGTGTGTGGTCATGTGATATGTGTGTTTTCAGCGATGTAGTGTGGTCTGAGATCTTTTCAGAAACACTAGATGAAAAGCCGGTGTGATTGTTTTCATTCTAAAACTAAAACGTATTAGTGTAAACGGGGCCTTAGTTTGCAGCCTTCTTAACCATTCCGGCTGGGCGGTTATTCTTCTGAACTGGAAGAGCCCTTACCCTCCTTCTCTCGCTTGTTTGATAGGAAATGTTCTTTATTTTATAAAATTAGAGCAAATTAGATACTCTCTTTACCAACCTAGCACGATTTTCATTAAACTGTGGGAACCCCTTCACAAACAAGTACAAACTCTTCAGCATGACCCTGTTCTTTCTGATTGAGTCCCCACCCCCAACTCCCAGCTTGGTGCTGCATACTAGTTCTGGTCAGCACATTATAGACCTGTATTTTTGTCTTTTATTTTGTATTTTTATGTAATGTGTTTTCATCATTATGCCACCAGTACCTATAAAAAAATTAACTATGCAGCTGGCATTGATATTGAAGAAACTGAAGCAATACCCAATACTAACGACTCAATTCCAGCAATTCTGGATCATCAAAAAA
>CAIGQZ010001197.1:907011-928439 GCA_903798205.1 Danio tinwini
AAATAAAAGATTAGATAGTACAATTAATAAAAATTGAATAAAAGATTAGATAGTACAATTTCAAGCAAAGGTGATACTGAATGTCTGTAGCAACTACTGATATTTTCTATGGTGTAGTACTGCATAAAAAAAGCAATAAAGTAAGATAAAAAAATACTCAAAATTGAAAAAAGGAGCCCAGTTATGACATTTTACAAGAAACTGGTCATAAATTTAGTTTCAGGAGTTTGAAAAAGCAAACCTTCCAGAAAGGTTAGATGCGAGTACATCAGGGCCTTATAGAATTAAATAATACAATTATAGAAATGCATGTGTGAAACAAATGCTGAAAAAGAAAAAAAGACCAAAAAAAAACACACATTTCTTACTTTATCTGCCTTGTCTTCCGGCTCCTCTTCCGTCAGGAATTCTCTTTTAGGATAAGGAATCTGGCAGCCAGCAAAGACACTAAACAAAAAACACATTTGAATTGTTAACATCCTGCAATTTATATTCTAAAGCAACTTATTCAATCAAAGCAAAACCAATGCAAAAAACAAAGGTCACTATTATTTTTATTAGTATTATCCCTTTTGTTTTTCATTCCTTTTTTTTGTTTTAAATACTGCTAAACTTAAAGGTTCAGTAAAATTTAAATAAAGTTTTTTAGACGTTATAATCAGGATATGTATAAGCTATAGTGTGGTACAAAACAGTGACAAAATTCACATTTAGAAGATATAAAAACTAAATAAACATGTAAAGCTTGTAGTTTGTCACTTCCGCCTAAATGGATCAATGTTTTTTTCCCATGTCACCCCATACTTCAGTTTCTCAAATCTTGACCAATCAAATGCTTTCCAGTATCTGACATACCCCGCCCCTTTATCATTTGCTTTTTATTTGATGCGATTGAACATAATGGCAGTGCTGTGATACAAACAAAACGCTATTAGCTGTTTTTTTAAGGGGAGGAGCTACTCTAACTCCCGCCCTCTCTTCGCTTTTCAGTTGAGATTGAAATGAAATGAAATGAAAATTACATTTTAAAGCATTTCGTGGGACCTTTAATGGAAATCTTTTTGAGTGAGGAAAATGTAAAAATGTTTTAAACATGGTTAATTTAACATTCTCAAAAGAACAAGAACATTTGTATTTTATTCTATATTCCCTAAACTGGTCAAATCAGTGTTATTTGATTTCCAGAAAACACTGTATGTAAAGTCTACATGCATTTCACTTGCAGAAAAGCTGTTGGTAACACAGCAGACGTGTCAGCATCACTCACTCAGACGTGGGTAAAGGCTCCTCCAGGAAGTACGGGTCCTGCATGGCCTGCTCAGATGTGATTCTGCGGATTGGGTCCATGGTAAGCAGCTTTTGCAGCTGAGAGGGTGTACAGAGGTTAATATCTGCATGGGAATATATGAGGATAAAAGATTTGCTCTTCTTTTGATCTGCTTACCAAGTGGAATGCTTTGCTGTCAGGCTTGACTTTATGCTTCTCCATATACTTTATAAGGCTGCAGTTAGTGTACCTACAGCAGACAGAGACTGTTATACCAAATTTGTGGCACAAAGAGACATGTTAATAAAAAATAAAACCAAACAAGCTCAAACTAACGTATTCCTCCTAAAGTCTTTCATCAGCGTCGAGTGTTCTGGCATCTTCTTAATGTCCTCCCAGTCTTTGTCTGAGAAGAAAATTAGATAACAGATTTCAGCACATTTATCCACATCAGATGACTCGAACTGTAAATAAACATTTTAAAAGTAATAAAGACATCAGACATCTAACTAAACAAATAAATAAAAATCAAAGCTCTAATCAACAAAACATATACAGAACACTAGGGCTGCATGATATTGGAAAAATCTGACATTGTGATATTTTCTATTTCTGCAATATACAGTTTTATGTAAAAGTTTGGCCACCGCTGATTATTTTCAAAATTGCAAGCCATAACCTGCTGACCTTTCAAATCAGCAATTTCATTTTGATATATTTTATACTCTAGGGAAAAAGCAACATTTCACATCTGACATAACATTTGTTTAATCAACAGATGCAATGTTATTTAAGTCTTAACAAAAACAGACAGGTGCAAAAATGTGGGCACCCCAACAGAATAATGGCATCAATCTTTTGTTCAGCCACCTTTTGGTGCAATAACAGCCTGTAGACGCTTCTTATCGTCTATTATCGATTATTGTCAAGGATAAGTCCTTGAAGTCTTGCTGAAGGCATTTTGGACCATTCTTCCCTGCAAAATGTCTCCAGTTCAGTCAAGTTTGATGGCTGCCGAGCGTGAACGGCCATTTTCAAATCAATCAATAGATTTTTGATGATGTTCAAGTCTGGAGACTAAGATGGCCATTCTAGATCATTGTATTGTGTCTGAATTTCTTGGTAGATCTGGAACTGTGCTTTGGGTAATTGTCTTGCTGAAACATCCAACCCCATCGTAACTTCAGCTATTTGACTGATTCCTGAACACTGTTCCTCCTGGAATGCTGTGTTGTTTTTCCATCATGCAAAGCGCCTATGGCTGTGGCATCTGTCCACAGTATATTTTTCCAAAATAATTCAGGCTACTCCAGATGAGCCTTTGCATACCTCAAACGACTCTGCTTGATGGCAGAAAAGGCTTATTCTGCATCCTTCCATTGAGCTGTTCTTTGTGAAGAGTGTGCTGGACTGCACTGTGAAACGATGTACATTGACATTATCAGCAGCAAGATGTTGCTGGGGCTCTTTGGATGTGGTCTGTGGTTCGTCTGTGGCCATTCTAACCATTATTCACCTTTGCCTTTAAGATATTTTTCTTTATCTAGCACATCTTTCCTTCACCAAAACTTTTCTTATGACCTTTCATTTTCTTACTATATTTCTGACTGTGGAGATGGATCCAAAAAGCTATCACAAAAGTTTCCTTCTCATCTCTTTTTACATCATCCTAGTTTTTAGGTCATTAGGAAGTTCTTTTGAGGTCCCCATGTTGCTACTTTCAGGTTCACAATAGGGAGAAGCACAGCTAACAATCATCTTAAATATTCTTTTTCATGATTGGTTGCAACTGTGCTAGGATTGTTAAGGTTTACCAAGTCACTCAAATCAATTTTGTGTTGTAATCAATCAGCATTAAGTGACTTCAGCTTTTAAAATCCACACAAAATAAAGGGGGCCACATTTGCACAGCCTACATTTCAGTTTCAGTTTAATTTCACACATCTCAATACTGCTACACTACTTATTTCTGTCTGAAAAAACATGACATTATCTAGCTTTCTCTACAAACCAAATGGCATTTCACTGTGACCTTCTCTTATAAAGAAAGAACACATTATTATGCAGCCACAGAGGGGTGGCCAAATATTTGCATAAGACTGTATATTGCAATATACTGTATCTATACAATTCCAGCAAATTATTAAACAGCCCTATTTGGGAAAAAAATAAATAAATCACATTTTACTTTAAGTTTCAATTCTCACTCTAGCAAACCATTATGACTTTTGCTTCAATAAACTCCTAATTTGCTCCTTATTAATAGTATTAAGGCAGTTTAGGTATTGGGTAGGATTAGGGATGTAGAATAAGATCATAAAGAATATGTGCTTTATAAGTGCTAATAAGCAGCCAATATCACAATAACCTAGCAACTAGTTAATAGTGAGAATTGGTCCTTAAAGTGTTCCCCAATGTATTAATTTAGGTTGATTAGGATGATTCTTTAGGGCAGTGAATCTTGCACAAAATGTAATGAACAAATTACAAGCATAGATACATGCAATAAAGCAAAAATAAAAGTTAAATAAACCGTGCATTCTTAATTGTTTTGTATATGTAAATGTAAAAATTACACTGCACCGTCAACTCAGCATTGCAGATTTATGCGATGTGACTATTGCGGATGCACACATTGTGATATTGATGCTGAAACAATATATTGTGAAGCCAAACAGGACACTTAATAATAATTAAATAAATAATAAAATAATTTAAAAAATGTAAATTTTTTAAACTAAGTGGGATTCTTTTGCAAGATCTTTCCCATTCATTTTTAATATGACAATGTATGTTTATAAGTTATTTAAAAATTTTAACTTGGCCTTTAATTTAGTTTTTATTTTAGCTTAAGTTTTAGTTATATTATGTTATTTGTGAAAATTGATTTAATTTAGCTTTAACTTACTTTAATTTTCATAATTAAATTAGAATGGCAATTTCTAAAAACATATTTTAAACAAATTCATTTGACATGAATTGATTAAATTAAATTGTTGTTTTTTTAAATGTAGTTAAATCACAAATAATGTTTTTGGTATTATTTTTATAGTTTTATGTTTTCATTACCAATTAGAGCAGTTTGGCAATAAATTTTTATTTATTTTACCCAGAATATTCAATCAAAATTTTACAGTCATTTAATTAATTTAAACATCATATTATTTAAACGTCATATTATTACAGTCATCATTAAATGAAATCTGTAGTGTAATAGGAACAGTTAAATTACATCCTAAATTTTCTTTTTATATAAAATGCTTTATGTAGCCACACACACACACACACACACACACACACACACACAATATTAAATATATTTTTATATTTTAAACTATATTAATAAATATTATTTATTAAATACATAATTTTTCTGATTCTGTATGATTTTAAGTTAACAAAAATAACCATTTGTCAATTAAACTCTGTTTATTGTTTTCATCAATCGTAAAAGCAATCCGTATTGCAGCCAGAACTGTTAGATTCCATTTGTTTTGACAAGATAATTTTTTTCAGAAATGCTGCCCCCTGCTGGAATTTTTAATAATATAGATTTTTTTCAATAAATGGCCTAGACCAGAATGAAAATGATAGATGCTGAATACCTGCAGGAAAGCCCATGACATTAAAGATGCGGTCGAGCTGATCATGATGGTAGGGATTACTGGTCTTAATGTCCTCCTGTCGACAGTGGAAGATAGGCTCAGAGGTCAAAAGCTCAGCAAAGATACAGCCAATTGCCCAGATATCTGTGAAAAAAAATACACCATTAAATCCACATCAGCCTTTTTGTTTTAAATGCGCATTAGCACAAACAGAAGTATGGTCTCACCGATGGCTTTGGTGTAATGCCTGGCTCCCAGCAGCAGCTCTGGTGCTCTGTACCAGAACGTAACAACTACTGGATCCAGATCTGCTAAAGGCTTCAGTGGTGAGTTGAAGAGCCGTGCAAAACCCATATCAGCTGCAAACGAGACATGATTAAAAAATGGTTATGACCGTGAATTAAAACATATCTTCTTTTGTTAATAGAAGAAAAACAGAACTGATGTCATACCTATCTTCACACGTCCTCTTTCAGGACCTTCTCCCATTACCAATATGTTGGCAGGTTTCTATGGTGAAAGAGTTTAAAGCTGTAACACTTCCTCTCTCAATTCAGTGGGAAAAAATTATGTTGCTAGCAGAGTGTAAAAATCAGAATACACTTTTTGTCATTTTGAATATGAACCATGCCTAAGAAATTTATGGATATGTAGCAAGATTATATATTAACATTTTAATTGCATTTGTATCTGAAATATAAATTTATGGAATATTGCATTATTTTGTATTGCATATATTTTTTTAACAACCATGCCAGATTTCGATTGTAATGTTAAAAGAAAATGTGTGGGGTTTTAAATAAAAACTATTTCTTATTTTTGTAATTGTTTTGTTTTCGTACTTCTATAAAAGATAAATTTGAGGAAAAAATTAAGTACTTAAGAGAATTTTTTAATGGAAATATAGGATCCATAATAAATAAATCAATGTTCTTGTTACATACACATTGAGAAAGGTCTGACTATGGACGTAACATGAATCTGACAGTACATGTGTGAGAGTGCATGCAATGTTTACGTCCACAGGTCAGGATACAACAAGCTAATGGTTGGCCGTTGGGTAGAGTAAGGCCACCAGTCAGCATCTGACTGGCTAGTTTGTTAGGTTGGTTATTCATCAATGAATTAGAGTGCAATAACAAAAACTAAAGAAACGTAACCAAGTAAACAATTCAAGCATTCTACCTCTGCCCCTACTACTTAAAGCACACTATTATTTATTGTAGCTGATCACCAATTGTCAAACTATTTTACTAATTGGGGTGTAAAAGTACACTGAAACCACAGTTCCTTATGTACCTTGGTTTTGGGGTCGATATGGGTACGGTACAACAAGAACAATCAACAAATCTCCATTGCATAATTTTTCTCTTAATTTTGAACAGGCAGAAGTGTTTTTACACAATCAGCTACAGAACTGAAGACCTTCTTGAGCCATTTCTGAGCACTGCAGCTCATGTTTTCAAATGTAAAATTATGTGAATGGCTGCTAATTTGCGGCACTGCTGTGGTCTTTTCTACCTAACTCCAGTGACTGGGATATGTGGGCCGACTGTATTTGCCGTCAGAGTGCATAAACAGACCTGTGACAACTATTTAAACAATCAATTTAATTAATTCATACATAATTTATTAATAAATAAAATAAAAAACATATTTTTTTTAAAATATCTTTTATGCTGTTAACCCGCAAACAATCACACCGGTTTGATCAGCCTGATCAATCAAGTGCTTTGTTCACATAAGATACACACTGTTTATGTTACTAGAATATTTTCTTTATTCTCTATTTCAGTAGAAAATTATGAATAAACATGACGTAAATCCAGCAGCTTGGATCTCTCCTGCGGTAGTTTTTAGAGGGGATACAGCTGTGATCGGAAGTTAACAAGTATTAAATATTGCTTATTAAAGCATCTACCCCTACCTCAACCCTTAACCAAACCCTTAGAGTAATGTAAAAATATTATTTGTTGTACAGTGCCACAAAAATTATGCTATATTGACGCGAGTATCCTCAGCTGTATCCCATCTAGACTTCACTACACTGCAGAAGAGGCTAAAATCTAGATGGGATACAGCTGAGGATACTCATTTCAATATAGCACATATAAAATTGTATTAGATTATGCTATATTGACGTGAATGTCCTCAGCTGCATCCCATCTAGCTAATAAAATACAATAAATGCATAATTTAATAAATAATATAAATACTTTGTGCTAACTTTCGATCGCAGCTGTATCCCTTCTAGCAACAACGGCATTACCCGTCTGAAAGGGTTACATTTTAAATTTAAAAGTTAAAGGGCTACAAAACTTTTATAATATCCTAAAACAATTTAACATTTTTTTAACATGTTAATTCTCGAATGTCAATTGTCCATTTGTGAAAATTAAACTACTGCCCCTGCTGGAAATTTTGTTATGGGTTACCTACATAATAATCAGCCTGGTTAACGAATATTCAACTTACATCTTATACTTTGAGCAACATGATCACAAATAAACTGATAAGCATCAAATCAGAAACATCTAGGAAAAACACAATGGTTTAAACTAACACAAATGAAACCTCACCAGGTCTCTGTGCAGGACCCAGTTGGCGTGCAAATAGTGGATGCCGTCCAGGATCTGGTACAGCAAAGACTTTACCATCCCACGCGGCAGCTGAAGAGGCTTCTTATTGGCCTTAGATGCTCTGTGGAACTTGATGATGTGCTGCAAAAACACGCAGACCCTCAGCAAGAGACGAACTGTATACAAACATCTCAGTGCATGTGAGCGTTTGACTGTACTTTACCCAGAGGTCATGTTCAGCGTAGTCAAAGAGAAGCCAAACTTTGCGGTCTGCATGTGACAGGAAAACCTTCTGCAGTGAGATCACATTGGGGTGCTTTAGTTCACGCAGCAGCTGCAGGGAGCAAACACACACATAAACACACATGCTGAGACTGACATCTACAAAGTACCCGCAGAACCAAAACACTTGAAGTATGCTCATTAAAAGAAGAGTTTGGGGAAAATTATAACTCAGCCATTGTTTATTCATCCTGCTTTTGATGCAAACTGGCATGTACGATTAACAATAAAAAGAGGTATTTGGATAAATGGATCAGTTGTAAATAGATCATTCAGTTGAGAACTAGTCCTCGTGATCCATTAATAACACATTTAAAACAACAACAACAGTGGAAAAAAACTCAATTAGAACATAAGCTACAATTCTATAAATTTCAATGATTAGTCCTATTTAAAGTTATCCAAACAGGAGTAAAGAAACAGATTAAGCTTATGTCGTAAGTTACATATATTGTGAAACAGAAAAATAAATAAATGAGAGAAACAACACTTATCAAAATTAAAGAGCACTTCAGATTCCTCCTAGTTAGTAATGTTAATATGCACCTGGTGATCATTTCCAAAATTATCTGACAAACTATATTTAACTGGAGGCCAAACTTTACAACTTTCATTAACTTTGCAAGATGGTTAGCCATTCTAAAGAGAATTTGGGAGCAGTTTGTGCAGATGATCAAGTACTGGTCCCTTCACTGACCAAACCTTTCAGCGGGAAGAATGAATAGGCAAGCATAACCTTTGGTGAGGACCATGTTGCGTGGTCAAAGGTTTGGTCCAAAGTTCATGTCAGAAATGAAAGTACATTTATTTTATTTGGGTCTGATGGGGAAACATGCTCCAGTTCAAACTGTGAAAAGACTAAACCCAAAGTCAGTGAAAAGTGAACGATGAGGTATTGTGGTTTGGGGATGTTTTCACCAGTAGTAGTAATTGTTGGGGCTCTTATGAAGCTACATGGCAAAGTAAATGTAAATGTTTTACAAAAGCTCTTCAGCAATGTGTGGTTCCTTCCTTGCATCCACTTGCATCCATCAGCCTGCAATTTTCATGCAGGACAAAGAGCCATGTCACACAGCAAAATGTGTAAAGCAGCTTCATGAATTTAAAAACACCGAAATAATGAAATGGCCAGACCAGAGTCCTCATATAAACCTGACTGAAAATCTCAGAAAAATGTTTGCTGACTAAGTTATGGATAAAAAAAAAAACACTGTGAACTGTGAAAGTGACTGAAAGAGAAAATATTAAGATCATAGAAGAGCAGATTGAGAGATGTGATGTCCTGTGAATGACTGGTGATGTGCTGAAGTCACTGAAAATAAGGCCTCTACTTTTCCTACTTATATTTAATTCTTTAAACTTCAGAAATGTTAGCTGTAACCTTTTTTTGTGATACAACCATTGATCAATGTTTCTGGTTAATATTTTCTACAAAATATAGTTGTTGTTTTTTTTGTTGAATGCCTTTGTTATTTTGTTAAATGCTGTTCTACTAACATGATATATAGCAGCAACTAAAACACCTTTTAGAGGATATATCCAAAATCTACTTCCACCATGTTAAGGTGAGCTTACATTTCAGCCTTTTTGTCACATATACAACATGTAATGTGCTCTAAAAAGTTGCATTAATTCTCATTTGCTTTCCATTTATTTAAACAGTTTGTTCCACATTGTCTGATCGGTCAATTATGAAATTCTAATGGCCTGTTTCCACTGAGTGGTATGGTACAGTGTGGTTCGGTACGGGTCACCTTTATCAGGCTTTATAGCCATCGCCATGGCAGTCGCGGACGCGCTCCTCTCAAAAAATGTAACTAAATGTCACAATGAAGCGTAGCACAAGCTCTGTGATTTGTCAGCTTGGTAGAGGTGATGAGTGTGGCCGGGAGTGTGAGAGCCGAGCGAGCCCGATAAAGCAAGTGTTTAGAAGTGTCGAGTCCCGTGAAGGAGCTCCAGATGGAAACTGTCCCGCCTCAAAATGAGCAAGTTTGAGCCACTTGTACATTAAGGTATCGCTCAGAAAAAAACAAAACACCAGTGAAGGAACGACACAAAGGAACATAAAAACCTGCTGCCAGCTAGTGTTTCAGAAGTGTTATTGCAGAGCAACATAAACAGCACAGAAGTATAACTGCACTTCAACACGCAAGGCATGCGTCGTGGGTCACATCGGTTACTAGACGCAAAAGTATAAATCAGGCTTTAGCAGCAGCCCACCGCGAAGCAAAGAACAACCGCCAGGATGTACATTATACCTTACTCAAGTTCCACTAAAAAAACTTTTGTAAGAAAAACATCAAGTGTAAACAATTCATAGCAAATATTTGTGAGCTTCCCTTAAAAAATGTGTTTTAAAATAAAAAAATAAACAAATTACATTAAAGCTAATTAAAAGAGCTAATCAGAGTGAACATTTTAAGCATCAAGTGCTGCAAAAGTATTTGTTTGATGTTATTTAACCACTATGGCATATGCTAGGGTTTACTTCAGATCCTCATGACAGGAACACATTTAAAGCTTGATGTACTTACTGCTATCTCTCTGCAGGCGGACATGGAGATCCCTGTGCCTTCAATCTGCTTCAGAGCATAATCTTTATCATCCTTCCTGCAAAAAGACATATCAGCAACCACAATTACTCTTCAGTGAAGTACATTTCCCTAAATCCACACCTACAAATCATATTTAACCCCTTATAGACAGGATAAACCCAGTGGGGAAAATTAAGCAGAATTTAGCAACATGTTTACTCATTTAAACAAGCCTAAATGTCTCTTGATAGCTACTGTGAGGTAAAAAAAATTAAATCAGACAAAAAATACATTCGCCTATAAAATCTCCCAACACCCTGTCCAGTTTCTGGAGAACAAATTAGCTGTAAAAAGCTCATAAACAACCAGCTTCTATGGTTAACAAAAATATCTTTAAACACTTAGAAGCTTCAAGTTAGACTTTGGCCGCCAGGCAGTCTGGACTGTAATAAGCCAGCTTTGGGTCTGTCTGATGGGTCTCACTTAAAACCAACTCAACTCATCAGCAGATTCATTCTTCCTCCACCAAGACGGTTTACAATTGGTGTGAATAAAGGACTGCTGTGTAAGAAGCAAATAACCATTAGAATTAATAATTAGTGTGTGGTGAACACTAACTAAAGCTATTTTCTTGGGACAGCAGTAAATACAAAAGTGGTGCAAATTGTGATGATTGCGACTTAATATAACAGTTCATTTTTTTTCTAGCTTTCCATCTTAAAAAAATTGCAAGACAAGTAAAAAAAAAACTATAGAAATTGACCTTTTAAGCCTTTTTTATTTCTTGATGTTATAACTAATTTCTAATCGATAAACACAAAACTATTTTAGTAATGGTTACATAATTAACCTCTTTAAGAAATAATGTGCAATTAAACCAAATGTTTAAATCTTAGGTAAACATGTAAAATTGTTTCTCAAATTCCATTCATTTTTCTGATCAATTATTGTTATAACTTTTTTTCTATTTACTTGGGAAGTTTTAGGTGTTCTGATGGGAAAGGGTGAGAAATAATAGTTTTGTATTTATGCTGATCTCTTTCCGTATAATGATCCTGTTACTTTTGCAAAATATTCAATAAAAATACATAATAATAAACAAATCTATATAAAACTATGGAATATTTGATTAAATCTACAAATAATAATTTCATCCTTTTCCAAAGAAATTATGTTTTTTCATTTAGTTTGTTTTGTATTTTGTTTAATCAGTTTATACAAATGCATGACCAAAAAGAATGGCAGTCATTTAAATTAATTAAACCCAAATTTAAAAAGTAAATAAATTCTGAACATATTTAAACAAAAATTGTGGTTCAAAATCCACATAAATTGTTTTATTATCATCGTTGTTTTCATTAATTTGAGACATACTTTCATTAATACATTTCCATGATAATAAAGTAAATGAGTCTATACAGCAGAGTTTTTGTGGTTTGATATTCAGAAACTAGTCAATTTATTTGTTCTTAAATTAGACTTATTTATCCATAACTTGCCAATGAAACTGGACAAAAAAAATGTACTCTAGTGCTGTTAACCAATAAATTGCCACTAATCGCATGCAAAACAAAAGTCTGCATTTACATAATAATTGTGTGCTGTGTGTATATAAATAAAACGCATCCATGTGTACATGTTAGGGCTGTCTAAGGTTATTTTCTAACAGCAGTTATTTTCTTTATGCACAATTAACACAGCATGTTTTCGGATTAACCCTTGCCCATAGTTGGTCCCATTTGGTTCTTCAAATAATGAATGACAAAAGTGCAAACTAAACATTATATACACAATGGTGTTTAATTGTGGTTAATTCACGGTTAATTTCAATTTAAAAAAATGTTCTGTCCATTTTATATGTTTTGACTGTCTAGTGTCCACTGAGATGGAAGATCACTTTGTGAACACTGATAAAAGAAACCGTTCATCATATTTAAATGCAGATCATGTAATGTCAATAATTATCATTCGTCTACATGCTAGTAGATAAACAGCATGTAAACGTCAACAAAAATGACTTTTACCTCAGAAAACTATTAAATGACTGAGCTAGAAGAGCATTTTGCTGAATATTAAATAACATGGTAACAATACAGCATACATAGTAAACGTATTTGCTAACATAAACAAACAATGAATGAACAATACGTTTATTGAATGATATTAATGCTTGTTACCAAAGCTGTTTATTGTTAGTTCATGTTAATTCATGCTTCACAATCTAATATAAACAGGCACAGTGTTTGATTTTAACAATGCATTAGCAAATGTTGAACGATTCATAAATGCTGTACAAGCACTGCTCATTGTTTGTTCATGTCCTAAATACTGTACATTAACTACGTGTCCCATACACAAATTTACTTACTCAATATTAGGCTATATTCTGCTTTGCTGATCAACTGTCTGCTGGATTAAAAATAGTTAAAAACATTTTTTTTGTACTTTTGTAATTAATAACTTCTTTTTTTTTTTTTTTAACCAAGACAAAATATGTGAACCCCCAACCACTACTCTATTCTGAGACTTCATCTGCGTTTCAGCCATCGCGGAATGCTAAAAATGTAATAAAGATT
The DNA here is from genome assembly GCA_903798205.1 of Danio tinwini. NCBI lineage: Eukaryota > Metazoa > Chordata > Actinopteri > Cypriniformes > Danionidae > Danio > Danio tinwini. The sequence continues at coordinate 919,855 of CAIGQZ010001197.1, forward strand.
AACAGAGCCTAATAAATACCTACTTTTGATACTTTTATCATTATTGTTTAGCCAAATTCTGATACATTCTGAATTACACAGTAACTTTATAAAAAAAAAAACGCTATCTGTGATTATATCTGTATTACACATTTATTTTCATGCATATTTCAGTAAATCCCACAACATGTTATAGAGTAAATCCCATTTTAACTGCATTTAGTGATTTCAACTGTGTTTTATGCATCATGGAAATTATGGGACCCTAGAAAATCAATACAAGCTAACAGAGAGCCTGAGAAACAACTTGACAAATGTTCTAAAAACAAGATCTAATTCTAGAAATGTTACACATTCTGTCATTTTTAGCACTTTGATCTCTGCGTCTGAAGAAAAAAACATTCGTCTTGTTTTGGAAGAAGAGCACTGACAAATCTCTGTGTTTTTGTCCTAAATGTGAGAAAGTTTTATGAGAATATATTTATATCGGTGAGTTGCCAAAAACATTAAGAGCAAAGGCATTTTAGCTAATTTTTTCTCCCTCAAAGATACTTTTTTAATAAAACAGACCTCTAAATTTCAACTCACATTGGTCTTGCAATAACACATTTTACACCTGTCCTCTTTAACTGTCATTTTATAAAATTAATTACAACATCACTGCTCTGATGAAGCAATTTACAAAAAAAGTGCTTGATGATAATTATAATAATAGTTAGCATAGAAAGTATGTACATTTATACATACAATTAAATATAAAAATCTATATGCTACAAACTTTTATTTTGTATGCGATTAGTCACGATTAATGATTAAACAACACTACACTCGAGATTTAATTTGCATTCAGCCATCATGGAATGCTAGAAAATTAATAAAAAATTAACAGAGAGCTTACCAAATACTGATATTATGTAACTATAATTTTTAATTTTGCATTTGATTAGTCACAAATCATTATTAGGATCAGAAAGAATCTGCAGACTTTTTTTTGCTATTTATGCACTTAATTTTATAAATAATGTGTTAATTTCCCCTCAATAAAAGGAAGATGAAAATGTTCAATATGTTCCTTTTCTTACAAACCTGAGAAACATTGTGCAATAAACAACATCTGTAGATTTATTATAGTACCAGTAACTGAACCATGGTAGTCTGGCAGGATTGGAACATTTCTACAGGTATCAAATTTTCTTTTTGCAATTAATTGCTAAATATTTTTTATCATGGTCTGCGGTATTATCACGGTATTAACCTAAACTGCAATAAAACATTATTTTAATAGATATAATAAAGAGTAAAGGTTTTAAACAAATCAATAGCCAAAGGATGATAAAGTACAATAGGCAACACTTTAGAATAAACTCTCATTAATAAATGTTAGTTAATGCATTAAAATCAACAGCTAGAAAAAGCTAATTATAGTTATATGTAAAAAAAAAATCTTATAATAGTTATTAAATCCATTTAATGAAACAATTACAACTTTTTAAATGCATTACCTAAGTATTTTATTACCTAAGATTAATAAATGCTTTTGGAGTTGTCATCACATTGACTATGTAGTAAAATTAACTGATGTTGACAAATTGAAACTTAGAGTTAACGAACAAAAAGCCTATAAATAGTCACAGAATGTTCAATGTGGTTGGCCAGATTAACGTGAAAATGCTCATGTTTGAAAATAAATCCTCCATTAAGTCTTTGAAGTAATAATCTTAAAAACACTGAATAATAAAAGTATAAACATATAAAAATAAAAGTTTAAATAATATACAACATCATGCATGTTCATCATCACTATAACACTAGGAATGTAATTATATTTTTATGTAGACATATTTTATATGTATTAAATAGCCCCTATTATGGGTTTTTGAAAATGACCTTCCATGTAGTGTGTAACACAGCTCTTAGTGAAGTAAAATATTCAGCTAAAGCTTAAATCTGAAAGTGGACAGTTTTCAAAACTATTGATTTATCTATAAAAGAGTCGACTCATAGTGGTTTAAATGAATTGTCTTGATAACGAATCTTCAGCCATTTCGGCGTTACGTCATCGCGAAACATAATGGTTGTGCGCGCAGACCCGGCAAAATTCAAACCTGCGGCCCCGCCCACTAACACAGCAGCAAGACGCTCATGAAGACGCTGTGTTTACCTGGATTTTATTGGAAATGTGAGGAAAAGGAGTCGTTCAGAAATCTGCACGCTTACAATGGGTGATCTATCACTACACAGCTCATGCATTAGTTTCTGCCTGACACCAGGGGTGCAGGCAAAATAAGGACAAAATAATAGATACACCGGTAGGCTGCTGCACGCTGGGCTTCGGGCTGTTGAGCAGCACTGAAAAGGCTTGCGAATGGAGAGCGGGAGCCCGCAGAGATAGCTTGTCAGAGGACAGAGGATGCTACAACCTCCCGGCTGGAGATGTGATCGTTTAGAAAAGCAGACTACAGGTAAGCACTTAGAACTTATATAGCAGTTCACGGACGAGGTGCCACAGCAATGATTGCAAATAGAAATGATCTACATGTTTTGTTAATAGTAACCGCGTGTACTGTATCAGGTTAACTCTTTATATTCTCATATTGCGTCTAATGCAACGTTGTAAATGTGACGCGTGCTGCTTTGTTTACAGATTTAAATGCGTTTGTGAGCTCGTTCCACTGCCATTTGTCGTTGCTATGGCCACCGTTAGCTGATCCTGCACGTGCAGCGGTCAAGGTTCAGAATAGTTTAGCTTTTGCTGCTGTGTGGATTAAAACTGGATGTATGTCATACATATGCTAGTGTTTAACTGCACTGCTTTGGGCGCTGAGGTGTCTGAATAACACTGTTGAGAACCGGGTACTGTTTACTGTGGTGTTAGTAAGTTTACTTTGAAGCGTGTTTCGAGCGTCCGCTGCGATCCAATGTTGGCGACCCGCCGCCGCGGGCTTGATAAACCACGCTAGCCATATTACTGTCTCGCGCTGAACGCTGTCGACCAATGGCAACAGGCTGTCATCGGTCCAAACAGCGCAGATTAGCTTCGCGCTAAGCAGGGGTTTGGGAACAAATTAATCGCTGAACGATTCATATGGGAGTCGCTGGGATAATTAGGTAAAAATAAATGCATATTATAAGACCATGAACGTGTTTTTTGACCTTGCATACATATCAGTATGTTGCTGGAGACCCATAAAACCGAAATATGACCCTTTTCAATGTGTAATAAGGACTCTTTAAAGAATTATTGAAAAATATAATTACAGTAATTGCAGTTATTATTCTGTATATTATTAATGTAGACATATTATATGTATTAAGGGATTAATCAAACATAATTATAGCAACTGTGGTTGATCTGTATTTGTATTTATACTTGATGTATTTAGGTTTGTGTTTTCACACAGTCATCATAAAAACCCCAGTTACATTTCAGATTTTCCCATAATAATGATTAACTGAATGTTTAATTTTAATAACTCATGATATTCCAGTACAAGAGGTTTGCTAGACTAACATCTGCTTTGTGTCCTCAAAGTCAGAAAACAAAAACCATGTTTTGATATCACTTGTTTGAACATGCATGAACTAAGAAATTAAGTACATGTGATTTTTCAGGTTTTTTATTTTTAATAAATTTGCAACAATTTCAAAAAATATTTTTTCGCATTGTCATTATGGGGTATTGTGTGTAGAATTTTATGGAAATAAAGTAATTAAATTCATTTTGGAATAAGGCTGTAACAAAAAAATGTGAAAAAAAGTGAAGCGCTATGAATACTTTCCGGATGCACTGTAATTTTTTCAAGTCAATTTTTTCAATTACTTTCCCTACCATGTGTTAAGTCATGTGACCCTGCTCTGTTAAGGCTGAATTATACTCATTATATTATATTTTATACTTTTTATATTATTATAGCATTATACTTTTGCCAAGGGCCGGCCCAGCTCAGCCTTCGCATACCCAAGCACCGCTCAAAAAAATTTACTTACAAGTCACAACTATGCATAGCCCAAGCTTTGTGATTGGTCGGTTTAATAGTGGTGACATGGGTGGGCAGCACAGTGAACTGCTTTTTAGGCAATGGGTGTTTTAATTTTAGTTGTTCAGCATTGATGTTCAATAAACAATCATAGACAGTAGATAGTGTACATTTCCTTCAATTATTTTAAAATCCATCCTACTTTCAAAAATCTCTCACTTGTAATATGTGACCATATTTACAGTACAAAACTTGTCAGTGAACTGTGAGGGCAAAAATATAAAATAAATAAATGAATCATTTATTAATCACAAAGAGCTAAAATATTCAATTAAGGCAAAATTTTAGGCCAAATCGCCCAGCCCTACATCCAGGCCTAAGAAACGGCTCCATGTGTCACTTTAAAAAATTAATAAAGTCTAATATTCAATGTATCATGGTAAACAATATAAGGAGCGTGTCACAAGTTGACACTAAACAAATGTGCGAATATAAAATCGAATGTGCAACTTTACCTTAATGCCAGTGACTTTTGATCCCCACATTCCTTGGAGGTGGTTATCAATATACAAATATTGCACACACAACAATAAGCCTATATAAAGACGAGCATATTGACAACACAAAAAAGTGTAACAGCCTAACAACAATAGGCTATAATTTATAAAGTCATTCATGAATTTGTTTAATTTAATATTAACCTCACCTAATGAGACCGGTGTTTTCAGCACAAGTCTATTCTTGGTTTAATTTTAGAGACGAGCCTGTCAGTTGTGGCCTGTATTTATTTTTTATGTATTTAATTGCCATAAAGTTTAACCTGGTGCTATAAAATCAATCTGCTGCAGTTGATGCTATTGCTGTTTTGTTAAAAGGCTGATGGCTTTTTATTTGCATGTTGTTCCTATTTTATGTTACTACTATTTTTATCTTTTGTGGGTTATGGTTAAAATATGGTAACTCTAATAGTAGGTTTCACCAAGTTATATTTAAGACTCTAAGACATTTTTAAGACCATTATGAATGAAATTTTAGACTTATACAGAACTAGGATTTTTTTTCAAATATCCCGGTTAGAAAAGATTTTCACTTGCCCTATCAAAAAATTATTAAAATTGTATACATTTAACAATACAATAATAATAATTTTGTTTTAATATTTTTGCATTAATTTTCAAATATATCCATTCACAAACCCTATAACTCTTACCAAGAATAGATCAAAACATAGCTTTAGTCTACAATAATAATAATAATAATAATAATAATAATAACAAATATAGGTCAGATCAGTATCCTCAGCAGTAAATAGATGGAGAACTTTTAGGCAAATGTTATTGTAAAGAAAGTAACTAAATGCTATTTTAAATAAAACGTTTCAGTTTAATTGAGCTGGATTGTTGGTGATTGATTGGTTAGCTATGCATGAACAAAGACAAATTAAGACCTGTTAAAAAAGATTTGAGACCTACAACACAACATTTCAGTAGATTTAAGACTTTTTAGGGCCTAAAAATTTGCTTTTGAGAATTAAGACATTAAGACTTTTTAAGACTACGCGGATACCCTGTAATAGCTTAATACAATACATTTGACTTTTGGAAATCCCCACGCGAGCCCCTGTCATTGTCCCGCGACCCCCACTTGGGAAACCACTGACATAAAACATATATCAACATCAGAGCCACTGATATCAGGAGCCAATCTGTAGCAGAAATGCTCGATTTACATCTGATTTCATGCACCATTGTGGCTTCGGGTTCACCAGTGTAAACAAGCCTTTGTAAAAAAGTATATTCGTTTCCATCATCATGAAGATAAAACCGACAAATCAGACGCACCTGTTCCCATCACAACAGCACAGCCTCGTCAATCACAACAACACTCGTGCCTGCTGCTGCTGCTGACGTACATCCACAATCCCCTCAAAATAAGCCTTCGTTTAAATCGTGAACCCTGCATATCAATCTCACATCAGCAGCAGTGTCTTTCTAAAACCCTGAACCCGAGGGCGAAAAGCGCTCGGTGTATTTTAATGTTTTAGAGAGCAAAAACGCGACGGGAGCGCAGGCCTCATATCGCTGCATTTAAGTCCGTCGTGCAAACTCACCCATCTTTCCTCTTCGCTTTGTACACATGGCCATAAGTCCCCCGTCCAACTTTACATCCCTCGTACTCAAAAAGGTCCTCGACTCGTTCCCTCTCCCCGGTGAGCTTCACTTTGAAGTCATAGTCCATTTTCGGCGTGATTCTGGGGATCCGGGCTGTGGCTTCCCTTTAAAGCGCCGCTGGGGAGGCAACTTACTTCAAGCCCCGTTTAGACAATTAGTTGCCTTCCCTCGCGTCGCTCTGAGCTTGATTAAAGAGTCCTCATTTACCGCGAGCGATCACGGGCGGCCGAAACGACGTGTGGAGCGCGTGTGCTTTTGAACCGACACAAAGTGCAGAGTGTTATTGGACTATCAGTCGCTTTCTTTGATATTTCTGTGCAACTGCGCCGCTCAGCCGGTATCTCACCCGGGAGAGTTGAGCGTCCACGTACGGCAGTGTCGCAAAGCGTCGTGAAAGCCGTTCCCAAGCACACAGACGTCGAGGAATGGGCTTTGTGGCGCACCACGTGGATTTTAACCCTTTGCTTAGGATTGGATTTGTTTTTTCAGTTTTTTTTGCATGTTTTGCATTTTAACCCTCTATGTCATGATTTATAGTTTTAGGAGGAAATTTTTGGGTGCTTGGGAGTCCCTTATAATAAATCAGTTATAAATGTGCTGCCCCTAGCCCACTACCAGATTTTGGTTTGTTGCCTCAGGGCAACAACGTGCAGTTAGGGCACCAAAACACCAAGGTTTTCTTTATATTTTTATATGTGAAATGAGGTACAAATAAGCCTTAAATACATTAGAAAAATATGTTAATTTGGCATAAACAATATCAACAAGTAATATTTCATCAATAACTAGCCATAAAGGGTGTATTGTATGCTTCTGTGGAGTACCGTTTGAATGTACTTATTTACCAATGTTTATTATTCACTGTGGAACCTTAGAAAGCAGTTGTTGTTGAAGCAAAGGACACATAGAGTGACAAAACATGAGAGGGTCTTATAGACTATATTAATTGAAAACAGTATAATTAAACAATTATAGAGGCGTCACAGTGGCGCAGTGGGTAGCACGATCGCCTCACAGCAAGAAGAAGGTCGCTGGTTGAGCCCCAGCTGGATCAGTTGGCATTTCTGTGTGGAGTTTGCATGTTCTCCCCGTGTTCTTGTGGGTTTTTTCCGGGTGCTCTGGTTTCCCCCACAAGTTAAAAGACATGGTATAGGTGAGATGGGTAAGCTAAATTGGCCACAGTGTATGCATGTGAATGCAAGAGTTTGTGGGTTTTTCCCAGTGTTGAGTTGCGGCTGGAAGAGCATCCGCTGCATAAAACATATGCTGGATAAGTTGGCAGTTCATTCCGCTGTGGTGACCCCAGATTAATGAAGAGACTATAAGCCAAAAAGAAAATGAATGAATGAATAACAATTATATTTTCCCCTAAACTGTTGATTTAATCTGTATTAACAATAATGTAAACCCTTTAACTGCCCCACCAAGAAAAAAAACTTTGGATTACATTTCTTAACTCCTAATGTCCCTAGTTAACACACTCATTTTTTTTCAACACATCCCATAATTTCTAAAATATTAACCCCTACCAAATGGTTGATATGTCGTTTTATAGTAAAAGTACCGGAATTAATACATATACTATGAAAAAAGAAGTGTAAGACCAAATTGTTACAAAAAATAATCAAAATAAAACATTTTTGAACACTAAATCATCTTTATTTTTTGAAGTAAGCCATATAACATTTCTGATTCTCATTTAACATGTTTTGTTATTGTGTTTTTATTACAATAAAATCAAAGTCAAGTGTAGTAGTGTTTGTGATTGAAAAACAGGATTATGTTTGTTAGATTTTTTTGTAAACCAACAATGCCGTGTGTGTAAACCAGTTTTTAAAACAGATTTAACGGGCATTATTTAAAACAGTCAAAATATGGTCAACCATTTATAGAACAGGCACTTAAAGGGTTAATGAGATTTTTACATTTATACAAATTTACACTAGATATATTACAGTACAGTTGGTCAGTCATCTGTTACTGAGTACATTTGTAGCTGGTATTAAACCTTATATTAAGAAATTGTCATGGTCAGTATTATTAAAAAAAGAAAAAAAAAGAATTCCTTGCAAATAACAACGATATTGAATTAATATTGAATTAAGCATATTGCAAACAACTTTTTTTAATATTCATGTTTAAATACAAAATGTCTACATTATTGCAAAAAACATACCATAAATCAAAAAAGTACTGTATAACAATTGCATAAAAATGGTAAAATACTGATCACATTTTTTTTGCAGTAGGAATGAAATTATCTTTGTGATGCAAACCATGAATATATGTAGAAAGAATCTAATAATAATACTGATACTACCACTGCTACTAGTAGTAATGTAAATAATAATTGCTTAATACTAATTTGCAAAAATAATGACTAAAAGGCATTTTCAAACATCAAATCATTAAGTGTAATACAGATTTAAATTGTATTTATGTACAGCAGAATGTGTCA
>CAIGQZ010001197.1:928449-941640 GCA_903798205.1 Danio tinwini
CATGATTTACAGAAGACACACACTGAAATGTAACTCATTGTTTATATACACATATACTGTATATTGGCAGGCATATTTACAGCAAATATCATTTAATGGCATAATAAAAGACATTTAAAGTTCAAAGTGTAGCCAATTTAAATCTTCATTAACCAATTTAAATCTTTAACCCTGTCACAATCCTTCAAAACATAACTCCTAACATTTAAATGGTCAAATAATAATAAAATTGTTCTGCAGTAGGAATGAAATTATCTTTGTAATGCAAACCATGAATATACTTAGAAAGAACCTAATAATACGTTTAATATTACTGATACTACCACTACTACTAGTAGTAATCTTAATAATAATAGCTTAATACTAATTTGCAAAAATAAAGGCTAAAAGGCATTTCCACACATTAAATCAATGAGTGTAATACAGATTTAAATTGTATTTTTGTACAGCAGAATGTGTCATGTTAACTATATTTCTTCTAAACAAAAACAAAATAAAAAAAGCAATGGCTTTTATTCATACTTACCACGATTTACAGAAGATGCACACCAAAATGTAACTCATTGTATAATAATTTATATGCACATATACAGTATATATTCAGGCATATTAAAAGCAAAAATTATATGGCATAATAAAAGAGTATTAAAATTCAAAGTGTAGTCCGATAGTACTATGCTCATATCTTTAGCCCTGTCACTACCCAGCAAAAATTTTTTAAATATATTTTATTAGACATCTAAACGTAGACAGCTTGGCTAAAACAAGACTAAACTTGGACTGTCAGTGAAAGTCTAATAGACATCTAAGAATAGCTCAAAATTAGACTAGTCGTCAAATAGACAGATTAGACAGACTTGTGTAGTCATTCATTTTCTGTTTATTTGATGACTAGTCTAGTTTTGACCTATTCTTAGACGACTATTAGATTTTCACTGACAGCCCAAATTTAGGCTTGTTTTAGCCAAGAAGACTATGTTTAGATGTCTATTAGACATGTTTTTTGTAAAAACAAAAAAATGCTTGCTGGGTATCCTTCAAAACATGATCACTTAATCTCATTTTGTAAGTACAGGCTGGAATAAGTATGTTGTTTCATGAATGTTGATGTAACAATATTTTACTCGGATTTTATTTTCACAAAAGTTATTTAAACTAAAGAAAACGTTATTACGAAACACATTACAGTGTTATTATGGGTGTATTACAGTGGAACTGCTTTATCGCACGTGGTAGTTGTCCGGACAGTTGTTTGTGTGGCTCCGTTGGTCCCATCTTGGCTACATTGTAATCAGAGCGCAGAGGAAAGAGAGCTCGTCCATATTACAGCTGCTGTTTCAGGTACTTACATATCTATTACGAGCTTCATTTCTTGATTTCGTCTTCATTTTGGACAGCGTTGTCACATAGCATATTTGAGTTACATTCTCGTGTCAATGACATTTTTCCTCATCTTGTCAAAATAATGATCTAAACCTTTCATTGGCCCACAGTTAGCCTGTCAGCAATCTGTCGACACCACCAAATGTGTTGCGCATTTAAAATGACAGCTCGCTCAGCCGCGTGACTCGCGTTCGCCTGATGACAGACGACGGTGACAGTTTAATGACAAATTCCAGATGTAAATTTCACCATGTGGGGAGTGCTAGCATTGGCTTTTTATTGTCTGGGATAGGTTGCTAGCTGACATGGAGCCCGACTTTTTCTTTGTCACGGCCCTCCTCTGAACGATGCTGAGTGGTCAGTCTTGCTGTCAGTCATTGTTCCTCGGATGCTGATTGGTTGTGAGGCTGAAAGCGTCAGGTTTGGTGCTTGGCTTATTCTGCGGTGCTGTCTGTGGCCTACAGAGCAGCAATACTGTATGAAATAACTGGGGTGTTATTTTTATGAATTGATTTGACGATGTTGTCAACCTCATGTTGCTCTCGTTGGGGTTCGACGTGTGTCAAAGCAGTTTTGCTTACACGTTAAGGATTTACGGGTTGCTTTTTTGAGGCGTTCATTTTGTCGTGCTGTCTCCTAATGGTGGCTCTGTTTTAGACACAAGTTAATGTCTCAGATTTGTTATGTATATCCGTGATGATTTGAAAGAACATTTACTTGCTTTCTTACACCATTGATTTACATGTAGAGCTTGTTTCTACATTGACTATTATTTCATAAGTATAAATTAAGCATTAGCAGAGGCTCTAGTGTTATATATATGTTGCTGTTTTTATTCATAAAGAGTAGCTGACATTATTTACTTCAGGAAAGTCCTACGATGTGTTTCTCTGACAAAATCCTTTTCAAGCAGCATTTTTCTAAATCTATACATTATTATGCATACATTTATGTAGGGCTGGGCGATATGGCAAAAATGCAATCTCAATAATTATTTTCCATATTGAATAATAACGATATATTTCAATATAAGTTGTTAATGCTTTATGATTTAAAAGAGTACCCAACAACGACTGAAGCCATAAAAACAGATCTTTCATTAAAGGGCATAACACATTTTTGGCCGATCTTTTTTTTTGGCTGAAATTTTGGTACATATCTAATATCAACACACTTTTAAATTCCCATTATTGCACATTTCTTCTGTGTGATTGGCTCTTAGATCAATACAGAGTAAAAAAGTCCAGAGCTTATCATTGTTATTGACATAAATTTTATCGGGATTCGTTATAATATTGTTTATCGACCCAACGCTACATTTATGATCTAATATTTAGAGACTACATGGCATTGTATTTTCCAAATTAATTTGTCATTGCAGAACCATAAAATGAAAATTCCAATAGTGACCTGTTACAGGACCAAAAATGTTATGCGTTCTCCTGTAAACTTTACTAGCAATGTTTTTAAATTTAATAGAAGTTTATAGAGATGTTATGCATCAGCTACCCATTTACCCAAAGCACAAAATTGATTTTTAACAAAAACTGATAAACCTTTAAAGACAGACGTGTTGCAAAGTCAGAGGTTGTTAATTGATTGTCTGTGCTTTTGTTGAACTTATATGTTCAGAAAACAAAATTAATCATAAAACTGTACATAAAACTTCACCTATTAGAACGTTGCAGTAAGCAGCAAAGCACAACAAAAGAGATCTTTAGCTCTACCCACAGCCATGAGGCACAACATATTACATAACTGAATGTTAAACATTCATATTTTTTGGTTAACAACTTGGAGTATTTTAAGAAAGACTATAGTAAAAAAAAGAGTTCTGAATCCAGCACTGCTGATAAAGTGGGCAAGCGCTAATGTACAGCTTTTTATTAGATCAACTATGAAATAATATTATCTGCAGAATAGAATGAAATTCTTCCAAATCAACAAGGTCTATCTGTAGCTATCTATTTAACACTTTTAGTGATTTTTTTTGTCGTTGTCGTTTTGGCAACATTTGTAAACAGCGGTTTCTGTGGTGATGGACCCTCCCGGCGGCCGAGACGAGCGTCATCGTCAAGCAGAGCGGCTTCGGCGGGAGGAGGCATACTATCACTTCATTAATGAACTAAGTGAGGAGGAGTACAGACTAATGAGAGACAGCAATCTACTGGGCACACCTGGTAAGAACGCACATAGTTGAATTAAAATGTCTAGAAAAAATAAATGGTCTTTATTGCGTTATTATTATTCTGTACAATGTTTTACCCTTTCACATATAAATAAAAATACAAAATATTGGGAAATACAAATTCTCAAACCTACGCTTTACTCAATGAACAATAGTGTTGGATTTTTTATAAGGCATGTTTTTGTTTGGTCACAGGGGAAGTCACAGCAGAAGAGCTGAGGCAACGTCTAGATGGTGCTAAGGAGCGGGTGTCATCTCAGCCACACCCTGAGCCACGCCCACAGAGCAGTGAAGCAGAGGGCAGTAGTGGTAAGGACACAGATGAGTGCTACTAAATTGAGTTCCTCAGCTGGACTAAAGCTTGTTCCTTGAATTACCAGCTGGTTTGTATAAAATAAACACCTCATGGACAGAGTTACAACAAATTTTTAATTTCATGTAAATCCTTCTGTATGCTTTTGAGTAATAGGAATGATTCATTATTTAAATGTAGCTTTTTTTGTTTCTAGAATTGGGATTCACATTAGTAAATTTACCTTTCCACAATACCTGTAAAATGTGTTAAACAGATAAAATGCTCATAAAACATAATAATATGAATTAAAATACACTGTAAAAAATGCAGGGTTCCACACAATTCATTCATGTTGTCCCAGCACAAATTGATTAAGTTAACTTAACACTTTTAACAAATTTATGTGAATTGAACATAAACAAATTGTCCCAATGAAATCTTAAGAATTGTGTTGTGTCAGCTTATTTTAAATAAGTAGTTTGAACGGGCAAAAAATATAGATTTTTTTGAGTGTACATTGTATGAATGGGAAAAAAATAGTTGTGAATTGTTTTATTACTCACCCTTAAATTCAGCAATGATGATTTAAAATTCATTGAATTCAAAGTTGATATTTTTTTGCAAATTGTGTTCTTTTGCAGGAGCAGTCGAGCCAGGAGCCGAAACATCTAATGGAGACTCCCTGCTGGAGTGGTTGAACACATTCCGGCGCACAGGAAATGCCACACGTAGCGGGCAGAGCGGAAACCAAACTTGGCGTGCCGTCAGCCGCACCAACCCCAACAGTGGCGAGTTCCGCTTCAGTCTGGAGATTAACATCAACCACGAGCAGCCTGAGCCTGGTGAACACAGCGACACCCCTGAACCAACTGATGTCCCAATGCCTCCCCATCATCCTCCTTCTCCTCCCCCTCCTCCTCCTCCTCTACCTCCAGTGCAATCTGCCTCTCCACCTACAACCCCTTACAACCCTTCAAGGGCTGCACCTTACTTACTTCAACACCCTACGCCATACTCCACAAACAGACACACCCTGGGAAGAAGAGGCGCAGTGCGCCGCACTCGCAGTAGCACCGCTTCGCCTGTAACGCCCTCTATGACCTCACAGGCTCCTCCCACACCTCTGAGGAGGAACTTGCCTACTTTGCCAAACTCTCCACCTCCACAGGCTCCACTTGCTTTTCAGTCACAGGAGCAGGATGCTGGTGCTGTACAGAGTCAAATACAAGTCACAACCTCCTCAGTTAATACAGGAGAGGAGCAGAATGGAAGTGAAGGCCCAGACTGCCCTAACGTTCAGCCTCAGTCTGACCCCCAGGTGGCGCCAGCTGCCCGTGAGCCACGAAACAGTAGGACTCGTTCACGTGGTCGTGTGCGCCGGGCAGCGGGTGCAGGAGGGGCTTTATCTCGGTCTTCGAGACGAAGCCGCTCACCTCTGGACAGAAACCCCACCTCCAGTGTTAGCCCCACCCACAGCAGCAGCAGCACCTCCCCCGTGGAGTCCGCCGGTAGTACAGCTGTAAGCATGGAGATGGGCCAATCTGCCGCAGAGCCAGCTGCTCTCACTGATCCTCCAGAGGCAGGTGAGGAAGAGGGAGAGACGCCTGTATCAGGTGCCGGAGGTGTTCGTCGTCACCCCACAATCATGTTGGACTTGCAAGTGCGACGCATCAGGCCAGGAGAGAACCGGGACAGAGACAGCATCGCCAGCCGCACACGTTCTCGTGCTCGGGCCGCTGAAAACACAGTCACCTTTGAGAGCGATAGCGGTGGCTTCCGGAGAACAATCTCACGCTCAGAGCGTGCAGGAATTCGCACTTACGTCAGCACTATACGCATCCCATTGCGTCGCATTTCTGAGACGGGCCTCGGCGAGCCCAGCTCCATGGCATTACGATCTATCCTTCGCCAGATCATGACCGGCTTTGGTGAGCTCAGCTCCCTCATGGAGACGGAAGCAGATTCAGAGACTGCAACGCCCAGCCAGGACTCTGCTCCCGCTGCTGGAGCCCAGACATACCGCACTGGTGGTGCAGAGGGTGGAGCCACCCATGGCGGAGTTGAATCAGCACGGGAAACTTTAGGGGAGGGCGAGGAGGAAGGACAAGTGCGGGTGAGCAGGACTGGGCCGGAGGGACGACCTAGCAGCAGAGACACTAACAACCTAGTGGAAAACGGCACATTGCCCATCCTAAGGCTTGCACACTTTTTTCTTCTCAATGAAGATGAAGACGAGGAGCACCCACGGGGCCTCACCAAAGAACAGATCGACAATCTGGTCACACGCACTTACGGTCAGGTCAACCTGGAGGGTGAGCAGGGCCGCGCTTGTAGCGTTTGCATCAATGAGTATGCGCAGGGCAACAAGCTGCGCCGCTTGCCCTGCGCCCACGAGTTCCACATTCACTGCATCGACCGCTGGCTCTCTGAAAACAACACCTGCCCCATCTGCAGGCAGCCCATCCTGTCCAGCCATCAGGAATGATGTCAGGCTGTAGCTATCAATCAACAGACTGAACCAGTGACTTTTATTTTGCCGTCAGTGGCACCTGTACATAGTGCTTCAATGTTTTCATTCTCTGAGATCCATTGTATTCAAGCTAAAGGTAGAACCAAAAGCAGAAAAAGACTATAATGCAAAGATTTAACAAAGCTTTATTTTTTTAGACTCCTTTTGTTTTCCTCTTCTTCCATTTTCCATTAAGCTTTGCGGACATATTAACAGACGGTGTGACTAACTCGGATGGAGTTAGGAATGTTAACTTCTGCTAAAGTTACAGTCACAATTAAAGGGATATTTCACCCAAAAAGCAAAAATCTTTTATTTTATTTACTTGTTCCAAACCAGTTTGAGTTTTAAAGAAGGTATTTAAAAGGATGTTGGCTTCCAATGTTTTTGTTTTTCTTACTATTGATGTCAATAGTTAAAGCTTTCCAACATTCTTCAAGACATCAAGTCAAGGATGAGTAATTGATAGAATAATTAACATTTTTGGGTGAACTATCCTCTTAATATTGTTCAGTGAATTTTTGCAGGCGAAATCCAATCATTTCAATGGGCATCCTCATGAGTATTAAGTGGATTTCCTAACAGATTCACCATATTGAACAACAGTTCAATCAAGTAACTTGATTTGACTCCTAGTGAGTGGTGCTTCACACATCACTACCCTATGGACTTTTTTACCTGCAAAATTTCTCAAGTGTGACTACACCTTAATTTTATTTCACAAATGTAAGGTTTGGTGGCTTCATAAATGGATAGACCTCTTAAAACTCTTCAAAAGATATGTAAATATATGAATGTCTGTGTTTTCAGTTTTAACAGTAAGACATATTCTAAAAAGAACCTTACGCCGGTTCATTTGCATTTTCAAAAGAAACGTTTACTTTTTAAACGCTTGCAGAGAAATCTAGCGGTTTTGAAGCTCTATGAGTCCTCCATGTAAATGCTCCGCAATGTTGGGCAGCGTTCTTTTAAATGCGTTTTCAATCAGAGCAAGTTTTTAGTGAGATTTTTATGGGATACAAGTTGGAAATGAATGATACATTTGATCGTAAATAACTTTCCATGGAAGTTCCACAATTCCAATCTTTTTATTACGGGAAACTGCAATCTCTACAAACACTACAGAACACTTTTTTTTAAAGCGATAGTTCATCCAAAAATAAAAATCAGATATCCTGAAGAATCATAGAAATCAGCAACTATTGACATCCTAGTAGAAACAAATATACAATGGAAGTGGATGGCTGCTGCTTTTCAACATTCCTCAAAATCTCTTCCTTTGTGTTCAAAAGAAAAATTAAACTAAAACAGGGTTGTGGCAAGTGAAGAGTAAGTAAATAATGGCAATTTTTAATTTTGGGTGAACTACCCCCTTTAAGCGTGGTCCTTATTTTTCCTATAGGTACAGACTATGCTTTCCTCTTTAAGTGTCATTACATTTCTAATGTGAACAAGACATTTGCATTCGAACATGATACAGATGAGCTAGTAAGTGCATGCTCGATTTGTACCTGCGTATAAACCCATTAAATGTTCAAATCAATTGTCACTCAAAAGCACTTGTCAGTCACTGCACTATAGGCAGTACATCGAAGCCTGTTAAAAGCTAGACGTCTTCTAGGGTGATGCAGTGATACAAGCAGGCAATGAATTGTTGACAGAAAGTTAAGTTTTCCTCTGTTTACCCTTCAGGGTTTTATCATCACATGCTTCACACCTCATACAAGTTCTGCCCTGCTTTTCCCTTCCCTCAGTATTTTAACACACGGTTTCACTTATGGCCTTGTCTAATTCAACATTTTCCACCCTTCACGCAGTGTTGCTTGTTCCCCATGTGAGGCAGTAGGACTTCCGAATGAATGATCTTGAATGTAGTTGTACCTTATGTCTTTCCAAGGTACACTTTTTCTTTTTTTTTTTCTTCCTGGATGTACAATAGATGTCTGCTTATGTTTCCGGATTAAAACAAAGACTAAATCTGTTATTCGACAACTGTCCTCGATGTTCTTGTTTTCTTGTATACTAAAATATCCCTTTATTTTGACTATGTTGTGAGGATGTGTGTTTGTTATGTATGAAGTGTGAATTGTATGTGTGTGTGTGTGTGTGTTTTGCTGAATGGATCAGAATGGGTTTTGAGCTGATGTGTATCTGAGTGGGGGATCTTTGGCCATGAAGTTTAGATATTTAATGATGAAACATTGACATCATTGAGCTATGATGACTATGTATTATGTTATAATGTGATGCTAAAACAAAAGAATATGTATTCTGTTACTATGTAATAAAATAAAACACATGAATTTTTTCTTCTCTGCTCCCTAACAGTGGATTGATAGACGTGGGTTGTTAAAAAGGCAGAATTCGGAAAGGGATATTTACATTTTAATTATGAGGGGTCATTTACAATATTACAAAAATTTTCTATTTCAAATTTCAGAAAACAGTTTCTAAAATGTCCTGAAATCACGGTTTCCACAAAAGCTTTAGCAATAGAGTTAAATAAAAACAGTGCTTTTATTTGTAGAATTGTTTTATTTTAAATTAGATTTGCCACTTACTTAAACTATATAAACTGATTTTGTCAAAATGTAATAAGGTAAAGATTATTAGGTAAAGATATAGGTAAAGATAAGGTAAAAATAAACTGATTTTGCCAAAAATGGTAAGATAACTGTAGTATATTAACATCCACACCAATGCATAATATTGTTTTGCTTATTGCAGTTTGTAAATGCTTGCCTTCTAAAAGTTTGATGGATTCAGATTGGCTGTCAATGTTTGTTTTTTAATATCTGATTTAAATAAGATTTAGATGTTATATAATCTAAATTCGATTTTATATAATCATGCTTGCAGTTCTGTTGCATTATCATTACAGTCACAGATGTTTTGAAAATTTTACTTTAAACTTTAACAAACGTTATTATTATTGTCACTCTAAAATGCTCTTATTAAAAAAACATTTAATATGAAATTTATATAAAAAATGTACATGCAAAAACATGCAAAAGAAAAAATATATAATGTGAATAGGCCAAAATATGCGAACAGGCCTTAACAGTGGAGTATATTTATTCATATATAAGGGTGAAGAAGTTAAACAAACATTAAGATAAAGATACAGAAACATCAGAGACCCAATTTCACTGGATTTAAGTAATTTTGAGTAAATGTTTTAAATTTGTTTCATTATATAAAGTACTGAGACACACACACACACACACACACACACACACACACACACACACACAGTGGTTAAAGTAAGTATTAAAACGTCACCATTTTTTCTCTGAAAACATATTTCTTTGAAATTTTCACCAGATGTCAGCAACAACCAAAGTAATCCACAAATAAAAAGAAACCAAAACTAATTAGTTTAGAAATTAAGTTATGTGTAATTACATGAAATGACAAAGGGAAAACATTAAACATGGAGGAAAAAGTGGTGTAAAAAGGCATGGAAAGCCCAAACAAAATCTCTCAATTGTTTAGACTTTTGAAGTTTTGGGGAAAAAATCACACCTGAGCAATGGATGTGAAAAAAACTAACAAGTTTCAAACTAACAAGTTTGAATAATTCCTTCATGTTAACCCAACACAAATCGATTGTGTGGAACCCAGCATTTTTTGCAGTGTATTGAATTTTTACCTGTATTAGTAATCTACACAAATAAATAAATAAATACCAGAAGGAGCCTATTGAGGTCCATCCATACCATATGAGGGCGTATTGGCATTCAGAGAGAGTCCAGGCGGGGTCTGCCTCTGATGACGGAGCGCGCGCGGATTCGCCTGCGCGTTTGCACGAGCAATAATGCGACGGATCAGCAGGATGGCAGACGCGCGTGCCCGACCCAGCGCGCGCCTGAGGGTGACCCATCATCAATAGGAACTATGTTGCCTCCATCAAACACCGCATCCTTACCCGCAAACCCCTGCTGAAGCGCGAGTATGCCCACAGCTCGTCCGCGCTGCTGGAAACTCCACACCGCCGCGCACAATGTATTTCAACCGACGCTCGAAGAAGATCCACAGCGAGGGAGGTAAGATGACATAATCTGCCGACGGGGGACGTTGGATGTGTTGACGCCTGCGTTTTCTTCGGTGCCGCTGGTCATTCGGATGCTTATTTTATCAGAATATTATTTATTATTATGACATAGAAGAGACGCGTTTTAGATGCTGTGATTGGTCAGCATCAGTCGTCCTGCACCTGCTCTTGTTGTGGGTGACCTGTCGTTTTCGCAGTGTAAACACACGGGTCACCAGGGTGACGTTTTGCTTTCAGTGATAAATTAGGGTCAAGTGTTCTTCTGAGATAAAGCGTGATGCGGCAACAATTAATCTTATCCAGATCTGCATGGCCGTTTGAGAAACTCCCTCAGTGGGGTGTTTAGCTCGTCACGTGAGTTTAAAGCGCTCTGACTTTCTAAGCTCATAGACAGGTTTGCATCACCTGTTGAGGGCATGTGACTCTGGTTTAATGTCTACCTTTTTATTAATTACTTTATATTTAGCAAAGAAATAAGAAAACGTGTTTTCAATTAGATGCTGACTTGTAACTCAGGGGTTGACAAATTTTTAGATGCCACAAACCCCCAATGAGATCAGGACGTCAATCATAAAATGTAAAAGTGTCCATTTACATAGCTTTGTTGTACAAAGTCGCAATTTACTGTGTTTATTTAATACTAAATGTCCTAAATATATGGTATCTATTAAGTTTTTTGTACTTGGTACACTTTCAGAAATAAAGGTACAATACCTGTCATTGGGGTGGTACCTTATATAGGTAAACTTATACTTTACAGGTCCACATGTGCACCTTAAAAATGTGTAATTCATAGTGCCTTAAAAGGTACAAGCAATTCCTTTCGAAAATGTATTAACCCAATGACATTTATTTTTCAGAGTGTACATTTATTTATGTACACATTAAATAACATATTGAATGTTTAATGAATTTATTTTTGATCTAATAATTCTTGGTACTTTTGAATTGAATTAATAATTTTGATAATACAATTACCATTACACTATTTGAAATAAGTTAAAAATATATTTTTTATGCATTTTTATTTATCGTAATATTTCAAATTAATTCAGTGTAATACAATTTTATGTAATATTAATTTAGTTTAATATATTATTTAATTCATAAAGATTTTCCTTCAAACATTTAATGGTCCTCAGTTTGAAAACCAGTTATATACTTATTTATGTTTATCTTTTGTTTATTGTAATATTTTAATCATTATTAAATATACCTAATATGCTTACTCAGTTTCGTTAAGTCATAGTTAATATCTCTATAATGTAATGTAAAACAAGTTCTTACTAAATTACATTTAAACAAAACCTAAAATAACTACAATCACTTTAAATTTACATTACATTACAGATATCAAGAGTAAAAAAAGCAGATTTACAAATAAAGTATAATGAAAAAACCTTACATCATACATCTTATTATTCGTAAAAAAAAATTTAACAATGAGGTAAATTCATAATTAAGAATGCACTGCATTAACATAATGTATCGTTTAAAATTAAGTAATATATTGTGTTTTATAAGAAGCGTTACCATTATATAGCAATAAGATGGAATTTAAGCAAGAAAGCATTGCTTTTAAAGGACGCAGTTAAAATAAAGAAATTGTACTGTTATTTATACAAGTATTTTATTTTAGTGATTGGGTCTAATTTATGCAAAAACTGCTTTAAATGCATGCAACGTAGGGTATTGTTTATAAGAATAGTTTTTTTTAGCAAAGATCTCTATTTTTTAAAAGAAATATTGATTTTACAATTCATATTTTTTTGTTATTTTTAAGCATATTTTAAGTTTAGCGATGAGGTCTATTTTATTCAAGACAACATATATTTCTAGATGCATACAATAAAGGGTTACAGTCAAGAAATTCTTCAAACCACTGAAGGATAATGTCTGTATCACTGCAGCCTTTTTTAGGCTCAGATGTGAATGGAAAGAGCCACTGAAACAATTATTATATTACAAATCAAAGTAAAAGCTTCTGCATCTTTCTCCAGACAGCAGTAAATACATCCAGTCAGGTTTACTTAATGCACAGGAGCCAAGACTACACAACAACATGCTCTTGAGATCAGAACGCTGCTGGTGGCAGGTTTGAGGGATTGCAGATTGTTCTGGCAGCAGGTCTGTGCCAGCACGTGTTTATTCGGCAGGGCTTTGTGGGGTGATGAGTCTTTTTGACAGACTGACACATATGCATTGTGGATTACACTGGACATTTGTTTGGCCTGCTCTGAACCAGCATGTTCCAGAATTAACATGCAGGGGCCATACTGTCGGTCACTAACCTCATTTGTAAATTCTGTGGAAAGTGTGACTCTGGGTTGTCTTAAAAAATTTAAGTAAGTTGAGATTTAAAGGGGACCTATTATGCCCCTTTTTATAAGATGTAATATAAGTCTCTGAAGTCCCTTTATAATATTATTTGTGGGGTATCAACTGTCCTTTTTAGGCTTTGATACAAATTGTTATGTTTTGGCAACTGTCTCTTTAAATTCAAATGAGATTGTGCTCTTTTCAATAGACGGCGGAGCTACATATGCCTATGCATCAGCATAGCGGCAGATTCAAAACAGGACTAAAGTTTTATCTGTGAAAGACTAAAAATGGCTCAAAAGATGGCCGTCTACAGAGACTATATTTTTTATTTGCGCAACCAAAACTTGACATTTACAAGCATCTTAGTCAGTGACATTATTTTCTGCAGGTACAGGATTTGGGGTCTATATTTCCTATTTACCGGGATTTGGGGTTTATAT
>CAIGQZ010001197.1:967237-985091 GCA_903798205.1 Danio tinwini
ACACACACACACACACACACACACACACACACACACAATGTATCTTATGTTTTGATCAATAGGATATAAAAAAAAACTACAATTTTAGCAAACTTTAAATGCTGTGGCTCATAGCATTAGTGCATATTTTGGTGTAATTATTTTTTTTATTAGAATAAATTTGCCCCAGTATAAAAATTAATCTTCTTGCAGTGACATATTCTTTAACATTTATTTATTCCTCTTCCATATTAGTTTACCCCTGGAAGCAGTCCATTTTAAATACCCCTATAATACTACACTTTATAACTTACTAACCTCAGTTTGACCTACCAAAACAAACCCTTTTGAGAAACAGTAAATCTCTTCCCTCTGGTGAAATGTCCATCCTGGAAACGAGGAGGAGCAAATGAACAGGAAGCGAATCCTTGCCTGTCAGTGCACGTTTAGTACATTTCGATCCCTAATTGTGAATACAAACAAACAGAAAGACAGACAAACAGACAGACCGACAGAAAGACAGCTGTGGCCCTCGAGCAAGTGCCTGTGCCTTTAAATGTAAGGCTTTTGTGTGGGACTGCGGGGAACGCGTTAGTTAGACGCGGACAGAGAAAGCGCGGTGTCTGGAGGGAAACCAGCCGTCTTGCAAAGACACCTCGGAGTGGAGCTTTATGAATGTCCCAAGGCTGACAAATGACCCGGAGCACGCGGGTTTTGGGCTCGTCGTCTGACTGGAATGGGAGAAGTGACGCGCGCGGTCCATCTCTCCACGCCCGCTTTCGATCATGCAGCAGCTGGGTAAACTCTTCTGTCACATCCAGACCGAGCTGTTATTTACCGAGCCTACATTATTTATTATGTGCGGAAAAATAATCGTTTGGCAGGGGGCCTGCGGTGCGGCAATGTTTGAGCGGAAATCACTGGGATCAGCTGAGCAGTGAGTGGCCGCGTCTTAAAAACACCCCACGCGACGCGCCGCGACCGCTTCTCCTACACTGGACTCATAGAAGCTGTACGTCATCGCTGAACGGTCACCTGGAGGACCAATCAGCTGCAAGCTTGAGGCTACTGCTGAATAAATGAAATTATTTATATATATTTAATTTATTTACATATATGATACATGAATGCTATTTCAACATATTTATACAAAATACTGCAATAATGTTTGTACTGCCGCAACTCCATATGAAATAAAATATTAAGTTGCATAGAAATAAAACAGTAATTACATACAGTGTCAATAATGTAATAGGAATAAAAATAATGTTAAGTATTACTAAATATGCATGCATTGTCATCACTACAAAACAAGTAGCCTATTGTCAGTTTAATAGAATTGTCATTTTATCAGGAAAATAAGTCAAAGAAGTTCTTGAACTAGTTATTTAAACCGATTAAATATATTTATTTATTTTTTATTTAACCTTTTATTTCAGTAATTTGCATTTAAATATTATTTCAACCTATTTGTATTCAAATTAAAGCTTTTTAATTAGGCTATCTTATAAATTAGTATTCCATTTATGTTTATGTTTACGTGCGCAGCCACTTTATATAGGCTACATTTATATAATTTAAAATAGTTTTATATAGATTGATTTATTGTTATAATATTAATTATTACTATATATTTATTGTTATTATTAGTGTCATTAAATCAATAGGCTATAACTATAATATAATGTCCCTTTAAACTAATTGTAATTTTCTATTTGTAATATCATCTTGTTTAATTCCGACGGCTTAAATGAGAAAAGCTCTGCAAAAACCAGCGACGCGACGCAAGGACGCTCTCGGTGCAGAATGCGCAGAACACGAACAGGAGAGACTCCTCCGGCATCGTGACTCTCCGTCTTGTATTATAAATGCTCAACTGAGGCGCGCGCGGAAATGCAATCTAAGTAGGCAGCAGGCTAGATTTTAAGACTCAGCCATTGTCTCGTTGCGTTCCGTTTCAGCGCATCGCCACATTTTACAGGTGTTTCCACTTAAAAAGAGGCGTTTATGAGGATAAATAAACGCGCAAGGTTTTCTACAAAGGTGTTTGCTGCGCCATTGTGCTCCCATCAGCACATTCTGCACCGGGGGTCCCGTGGGCGTCGCGCGTGTGCTGTATTGGTGACGGAGCTTTTGCTCGTGGATGATGAGAATGAGGATGAGGATGAGGATGGATGGAGGGGGGATGAAAAGGACGGGGAGGGCGGTGCATTCAGGGAAGCGTCATTGGCATCAGGGGCGGCTTGCATCAGCACACAGTAGTAGGCTAGTGTTAGTGGCAGCGCACTGAACTGTAAACCACATTTGTATGTGTCTTCTTCCTCCTGTCTTCCACGCGCACTTACGCTAGCCTCGCCTCCTCTCTCCCATCACTCGAACGGTGCAGGACCCGCGTGCTCGGCCGCCGGCTACCGCAAGGCAGAGGATGAGATGTCCGGGACCACATCACAGGCAGACCCGGTAGATGCCACAGCGCGGACCGTGTTGCTCAACCGAGCCCAGACCACCAAATATTGTGACAACCATGTCAGGTGAGTTCGTTCAAGACTTTTTCCGTCTTGAAGGTTGTTATTGCATGTTTTATTTAAGCTTATTTTTTTGTATATATATCATTCTTTGTTGTAAGTCTCAGTTCTTCCGGTCTCTCCGTGGCTGTGCATGGTTCAAGATGCTGCAGACATTTATCTTTGTGTCTGTTTTGATTT
The DNA here is from genome assembly GCA_903798205.1 of Danio tinwini. Taxonomy (NCBI): domain Eukaryota; kingdom Metazoa; phylum Chordata; class Actinopteri; order Cypriniformes; family Danionidae; genus Danio; species Danio tinwini. The sequence goes on from CAIGQZ010001197.1 coordinate 969,922, forward strand.
GTTTATAGTAGTACTAATGTAAATGCATAAAGATCAGCATTTAACTTGCAATATCACTAAGAAACCAATACGATTATTTTTATATACTATATTATATTATATACTGTTACATTTCTGCTTATTTAGACCATTTAGACGTTTAGGGTTAGTAGTGTGTTTTGGAGTCAATAAGCTTTCCAGCTCAGCAAGGCTGCATTTGATACTGCAAAAACAAAAGTTTTGTGAAATCTTATTATTACAGTATAAAATAAGCGTTTAATATTGCAGTGCATTTTTAAAAATAGTTTCCAGCTGAACATACAAACAAAATGATACAAACTTACAATATTAAATACTGTCATTTTAGTGCATTTTTAAATGTAATTGATTACTGTAAAGGCAAAGGCAAATTTTCAGCATCATTGATTCACTCTTCAGTATCACCGAAATCATTCTAATGTTATTTTAGTGCTAAAGGAATATTTGTTGTTATTTTTATTATTATTATTGCTATTATTAGTGTTTAAAAACATTGTGCTGCTTTAAAATGGTTTATAAAACATTATAAATATAGTTTTGGTTAATGAATAGAAAATCTAAAAGAAGAAAAAGTTATTTAAAAAAAATCTTAGTAAAAGTCTCACTTTTGATCAGTTTAACGCCTCTATGCTAAATAAAAGTATTAATTTCTTCAAATAAATGACAGTGACCCCAAGTTTTTTTATTGAAGCAATGTTAACACTTGTATTTCTCCAAAAATAGTCAGTATGATGCCCAAGAAGAATTCAAAATATGTTTTAAGTTTTCACTTCTTAGAACTTCAGATAACCTTTTTTTATATATTTGAATAATCTAAAGAACTTTTTTCCACTATTGAGAATATTTTGTGTAATTAAAATGTTTTTATGGAACACAATGAAGTCTGAAATAACACATTTTTTTGTCTTAAAACAACATTTTAAAGCTCATCAAGTCATTTCAAGTTATTTTTTGTTTGGAAATGTCCAGAAGTGATGATAACAGAGTGGTTGAGATGTTCATTTACTAATTAGTCTATTTGATACGACCTTGACTCATTCAGGCAAGTTTGCACACTTCGGAGAAGAGCGATACCCAATCTGAACAGTGATCAGCCAGTCAAAGTGATGTGTAAACATTGCCTCCTCACAGTTTTCCTGTAGCTCAACTTTCTGTTTGTTTTTACCTGTTATTCTTGAACTTATAATTAAATCAATCACATTGTATGCAATGCCTCACCAACACTTTATTTTCCAACATCTTATTAACCCCTAATGCTGTTAGACTGATTGTAAAAAATGCTTTAATCAAGCTAAGATTTTCCCTCAGGGGATTCCCATATAAAATGCATGCTAGTATACGCATTGAACGCAGCATCTGAATAGCTTCCATTAAGTAAAGTACTCCATTCGAGATTTCCTGCGAGTACATCAAGGTCATGTTCCTGGCTGTGCTTTGGCCAGAGTTCATCTGCAGTTCCTGAACAAAAAGTCTAGTGGACTTTTTCGGTCGGGTGACTATTAGATCACTGTGGTCCATTTTATATGCAGTAAAGTTCTGCTCATGACATAATTGCACTTTTCAAAGCTTTGTTTGTGTTATGAATACGATCGCTCGATAGATGTAACAAAATCCCAATAGATTTGAATCTCAAATCACTTCTGAAAGCTTATGCAAAATCAACCTCACACACACACTTCATCGATCCATTCGGTTCTGAAAGGCTCTATTTTGGTTCCTGTAACAACATTAGGGTGGGCCTAGAAATCTGGCATCATTTTGTCATTGGTTCATTTCAGATCACATGCAGCTCTGACCTTTTCTGCTCATTCAGCCATAACCGACTGGAACAGTGGAAATGTTCATAAGAATTCTTCAGATCACTCTCTTATTGCTTCTCCTTCATGTTTTATTTACCAAATGGTTTCTGCTTCCCATTGCATTGGCATCAATTGGTCAGCTGTCAATCACAAAGTAACCAGACCAACAAATCCATCAGTGCAATCATCCATATCAGTCCTTTAGTAGGGTAATCCCAGGTATACTACACATCATGGTGACGGCGGTGTGGGTTGCTATGTGTGTGATTGGGCCGCTGAATGTTAATGAAGGGGATCATATGAATGGTCTCAAGCACTCTTTGATGTCAACGATAGCCTGCCGCACTTCCAGGTCAGCCACTGAGCTGCTGTTTGAGGCTGTAGTGTGGGTTACACAGGGTGTGTTGGGCTGTGAACTCATCGCCGACGAGCCCAGAAGGGTGTTGTGTTTACAAAAAAGCAATGGACAGTAACTACGTTTTTTTTGCTCTCTCTGCTTTACTGCTGTGCTAAAGTACATTTTTTAAGCATCAGTGCTTTATATATTGAGTTATACTTTTATTATATTTATATTTAAGATATTTTATTCTTACTTCATTATATTCCAAATCAAAATATTTAGCTTTAGTCTCATTTCAAATGTAACAAAATAAAAATATATTTCCAACAGACTTTATTTTAGTTTAATTAATGCATGATGAATTTTGTCAGTTAACATTTATCAACAACTCACTGATTCAAATGAATCACAATCACACTGAACAATTAATTAATGACGTGGACTGAATCAGTTTCAGCTGTTCAGGAGTCAACATTTTACTTTATGCTGGATTCTTGATATCGAGGATGCACCGATGCAGACTTGAGCTCAAAACTCGCTCGAGAAATTCCCAGAAGTCATTCTGAATAAAGAAGGCGGGAAGTGCAGCATTTTATATAGATTTATTATAAAAGTTCAGAGATTTAACTTATTTGTCTCAGGAGTTTCCCTAAATGAGACGTTGAAAGTAAACATTTACATGAAAATCTTAATTAAGGCATAAACACATTAAGGGTGTTTATTTGCTGAAATTCATATTAAAATTTGTTTTATTTGTTTTGTGCAATGTACATCTGTAAGGTTTTTAGGTATAGTATAGATTTTGAAAAGAGGAAAACAATAAATCGTTGTATAAACGCTGTAATGTTAAATCCTTTTCCATTAAAAACATGTGAACGTCAAGTGAGCATCAGGAAGAACTCAGCATCTCATTTCTCACAGGACGTGTTCTCTGCGTTCTTGGAATTGAGAAACAGCCAATGAATTTGTTAGTTGAACAGAACTGATTGCATGTATTCATAAGTAAACAACTCACGGATTTAAATGATTCACAAATCACACTGAACAATTAATTTAATCAGTTTCGACCTGTTTATAGGTCATCAACTCACTGATTCAAATGATTCACAGATCACACTGAACAATTAATGCCACAGTGAATTGATTTCATCTGTTCATGAGTCAACATTTCACTGATTCACAGATCGCCAAACAGTTAATTTGTTAATTAAACAGAACTGATTGCATGTATTCCTTAAGCTGCGGTCACACTGGACTTTTCTCCCCATAGACTTTCATTCATACACACGCGAATGCGTCAGACCGAAAATGCAAGGTCGTGCGTCAAGTGAACTGAATTAGTTTCAGCTGTTCATGAGTCAACATTTCACTGATTCACAGATCACATCGAACAGTTAGTTTGTTAACTGAACAGAACCAATTGCATATATTCAAGAGTCAACAACTCACTGGTTCAAATGATTCACATATCGCACTGAACAATTAAGCTGCGGTCACACTGGACTTTTCTCCCCATAGACATCCATTCATACGCACGCGAATGCGTCAGACCGGAAACGCAGGGTCATGCGTCAAGTTTCGCATTTCCCTGAGGTGCAAAATTCAAGCTTGGTGAACTCTGACCTGCGAAATCGCATCACTTGACTGCGTGAGACCAATCCAGAATCAAAACATGGCCTCTCTGAACAGAAATTTAAAACATGGAGCAATCGCTGGCTTTTTTAATTGCTAGTTATCTTGTTTAATCCCGCCACTTTTCGCAGCTCCATACGACAGAATTTCGCACGCACAAACTCTAGTGTGACCACAGCTTCAATTCATGAATTTGACTGAATCAGTTTCAGCTGTTCATAAGTCAACATTTCACTGATTCAAATGATTCGCAGATCACACAGAACAATAAATTTGTTAATTGAACAGAACTGATTAGATGTGTTCATGAGTAAACAACTCATTCAAACGATTCACAAATCACACTGAACAAATAATTTATGAAATTGACTAAATCAGTTTCAGCTGTTCAGAAGTGAACAACTCATTTTTTTTAATGATTCACAAATCACACTGAACAGTTTGTGAATTTTACATGTCCCATTGCATCTTTTCACAAGTCAATAATTAACTGATTCAAATGATTCACAACTTGCACTGAACAATTAATTTATGAAAATGACTGAATCAATTTAATCTGTTCATTAGTCAACAACTCACTGATTCAAATGATTCACAGATCACACTGAACAATTAGTTTGCAAATTTTTTGACAAATTTGCATGTTTTACATATACAATGAATGATTCAATGAGTTTTAAAATGAACTTTTAAGATAAATATATAAATACAATCATATATCACAGTCATAGATCATGTCTACTTTTGTCTTCATTCATTTTTATTATATACCAGATTATATGTGATACATTTACTTCATTTTTTTCCTTTTTTCTTGCCTCAAAATATCATTTATCACTATCAGTATGGTTATCAGTGCATGACATGTTTTGGTAATGCATTTTTTAATACTTAAGTACATTACAAATCAAGACTAGTAAAATGTAAAAGGAGTACATAATGCTTTAAATGGAGTACTATATTATTAGGGCATATGTGCTTTTACTCAAGTGTTTGCTGTGTACACTTTGTCCACCAGTGCAAAATAAGACCTGCTTACGATTGGATTTATACAATACGTGCTTCCAGATGCGGATATAAACAACTCCCACCCACACAAACAGACACTGACTCCTGTTTAAATTCAGATGGACAGCCTTGGGATGGAAGCACATTTGTAGTCCTGCGGGTTATTTTTAGGCATTCTTAACAGCTATTTTAATGACTATAAAACATTTACTGCACCAATCAGCTGCTGAAGAGCTACTTAGGCATCCAATCGATACCGATAATTGACAGACCTGGCGAGAAACATCCATCCCGACTGCCCAGACACTTTATTTTGGGATTGTTTATCTAAATTTAATGCGGTGGGCAATGAAGTGTCAGGTGTTTGTGGATGCTGGCTTGTATCGAAACACTTACTAATGCTTTTTGCCCTCAGATCCCTGAGTGAAGATTATTCTAAATTAGTGCTGTTATGGCCTTGGCTTTATATATAGATGTTTAAAATAGTGTGACGTTGTTAAGCACTGTTGATTTTTCTTTTTTTCTTTTTTTTTTTGTCTTTTCCTTCTTCAGCACGGCTAAATACGGGATCCTTACCTTCCTGCCTCGGTTCCTGTATGAGCAGATCAGGCGAGCGGCTAATGCTTTTTTCCTCTTCATCGCTCTTATGCAGGTATGACACTTTGCACACTCTTATAACTGTCTGAAATACATCGGCTTTGTTTTAAGATGTATTGCAAGTGGTGTGGTGGATTTATTTTTTTTACTGGGGATATCCATTCGATGACCCTGCAACTTTTTGTTCATTTGCCAGCATGTCCATTTGTCTATTATATCCATTTTTGGAAGTGTTCCACTATTTCACTCTCGTCCAGCCACTATCCACTCTCAATTACGGCCCGCCATGTGATCCAACTTGTTAGCCCTGTATTGCATTGATAAATGTGTAAGCAAAATAGCTAAAAGGTTTCTTCATTGTGTCACGTTATTTACTCATTTCAGTGTTTTGCAAGGTAGCGCTGTGTTGATATTAGTGAAACATTCTGGCTAAGCGGTATGTTCTGAAGTGGTAAACTTTTATAGTGTGTATAGCCTGGTTTGAGGTCTTAAGGGGTGGTCCACTATGATATCATATTTTAAACTGTAGTTGATGTGTAATGTAGCTATGTGAACGTAAACAACATCTCTTAATGTAATACTCTCAAAGTTCAATGCAAAGGGAGGCATTGGCTTTTACAGAGTTAGCCTAGCAAAGCCTACAGCGAACAAAGTTTGGGGAGTACAAAAAAATACATCCAGGTTAGTGAGATCACAAACGCTTCAGGTTACGCGCATTAACCACATGCAGCGAAGGGGAGTGGCCAGAGATGCTGTAATGTTATAGCAGAGAAAGCTAAATTGCCGTTCAAACGCTGCTGTTTCCACAGAGCTTCTTCTGTTTCTGTATTTGGGCTTCCAAAAAACACGACACAAAGAGAAAAGTGTTTACAATTTAATCTTAATTATGTTCCAGAGAATTTTAAAAAAACATATATAGCTAGCATTTGACAAAGGAAAACTTTCCAGAATCTTTCTCAGTCTAATGCTGTATTCAGCTAAAAACTCCTCAAAGAAGGAACAGCTCCTTCCATAATAGACGAAACTGTGGATTGTGAGCCACAACCTGTAAATGTTTTAATTTGTTAAAATTGAGCTATTACATGCATAGTTTCTGTTTGGCACTGTTAACAATTTAGCTACAAATTCATATTTATTCATCAAATTGCTGTAAACTGTAGTGTCTCTCTAAGCAGTCGTTTTACATGCATTCTACATCAAATAACAAACTTACTAAAGATATGTGAATGTTTGATATTACTTACACATGCTTATTCCGAATATATGTGAAAGACACTTTTTATTTTATTTTTAACAATTTTATTTTAGAGAGCAGGCATGAAGTTTAGCTGTGTCCTCTTCATTTTTTGTCTAATTCAAGCCCACACTGACATGGCTGCTACACTAACTGACAGTATTTACACAGCCGAGGCACAGCACACTAGTAAGTGGACGTGACGCTTCCTGGTGACATAAAGCTGATATGCAAATCACAGCACATTGTTAACTGACCAATCAGAGCTTCTTAAGGGCTGGCTTTCGAAAGAACTAGGAAATATGATTGTCGTTTTCATGTTAGCGGAGTAGCTGTATATAAGCAAAGATGTGTGAAAAATAACGTGATTTTCTACAAATGAAGCATGAGCACACATTTCTTTGCATCTTATAAACACAACCAAGCCTTAAAAATACACTCTGGACCACCCTTTTAAAGCAAGGCTCACACTGTTTGAGTTTTCGGCCAGTTTGATCACAAATTAGTACATTCTGACAATCTGGGGAAAAAATGTAGCTCAGTTTCAATGTTCGACTCCAGATTATATGGTGGTAATGTGAGAAAATCTTTAACCTCCTGATCTGCTTGCAGACACATCGGGCCACCCTTAAAAGGGTTAGTTCACCAATTTAATCACTATTTACTCACCCTCAAATGGTTCCAAACCTTCATGAATTTCTTTCTTCTGTTGAACAAAAAAGAAGATATTTTAGCAGATATTTTTAAACCTGTAACCATTAAATTCTATAGCAGGAAAAACAAATGCTATGGAAGTCAACGGTTACAGGTGTTCCAAGTTTTTTAAAAATAGATTTGTTTGTGTTTAACAGAGAACAGAAAGTCAAATAGAACGGAGCAAGTAAAAGGTGAACAAAGACTCATTTTTGGGGTGAACTTTCCCTTTAACATGTTACTTAATAAGGGGTTATACAGGGGGTGTATTACAAATAGATCCTAACTTAAAAATCCTAACCTGTTTAGTAACAATGGTAATTTCAGTTAGAACCACAATAAAGACAAAAGCCAAAGTGTTATCTTATTTTAAGTTCACAAAAAAATCCTAAAAATTGTCTTAACTTTAGGGCAACCAAACAACTCTCCTTTTTTCAAAATGATTTGAAGGCTAACATAATAAATGCTTATAATTGCTGTCCAGCAATGACATCACATTATTTGATGCTTTAAAATGAAAGAGGAACTAAGAATGAAGATGTTGTATGGTAGAAAGAACATTGACATTTTGATGACAAAACACTTAAAAGTAATTACAGACTGTCCTGTTTTTGTTTATCTATTTTGTTTAGACTAACCAAAGACTATAGAAAGTCAGTTCACTTGCATTACTATGAATGGGAGAAAGTGCAACGTACAGTATAGCTGCCCCAGTGAATTGAGTCCCGTCTTCTGGTTGAAATAGCCATTTGTCAGCCTTTATAATCACGCAGTCTTTGGGGAAGGGGTTTGTACAGATTCGCTTGTTTATTCTGGCAACCCCCGTCGTTTGGTGAAAACTTGACAGAAAAACTGATATTACACCATATCCCATCCCATATCATGTCCTTCCACTGTTGTCTTCAAGCCTTTGCTCAAGGTTTTGTCTCTGTTTTTCCAGTGTTTGTAACCACGTCCTCTGGTTACCTATACACATGCACAGTAACTGGAATTAACATGTTTTTTTAAAGAACTTAAGCAACAGCAATAATGAGATGGGACACTTCAGTTGTTGTTGTTTTTTTTGCTGATTTGAAATATGTAGTTTAATTGTACTTTCATCAAGTTTTTTTTGGGGGGGGATTCCAGGATTTCCCCTTATCATTTAGATAGGACTTTGGTCTTGGATGGACTGCAAATATGGCAGCTGAGTGAACAGAGATTTCTTGAAAGGGACTTTGGGCTAACTCATCAACAGTTTGCACAGTGTTGGTTAATTGGTAACAGACCTGAGAGTGTATTGTTGAACTTGATGACACAATTTAAGATTTTCTAATTAGGGATAAAATGCAATTGTGTACAATAGGAGAAGAATCCCAAATCAAGTTTAGATTTGCATCTGTCATACAAATTTGCAAAAAGAAAAGTCCTTATTTAATGTGTCATATCTTAAGTTAATACCTAAGATAAGAAAAGTTACTCGTACTCATTAAATACAATAAAATTCAATACAAAAAAACGAAAGAAAAAAATCACAATACCTCTAAACAGGACAAAGAGAGAACAGAATGGAGCTATCAGAGACTAAGTATATCTGTAAATGTGTATAAAGAGATATTTAGACTTGATTAAATATTAATGCGTGAACATTGAGCATTGCTAGTTTAAAGGGAGGACCTATTGTGCAAAAATCACTTTTTATAAGGGGATTAAACCGTTGTGTGACAACAATCTGTGAATGTATCCATCTTGTAATGGCAAAAATGTATACATTTTATTTTTTATAATCACACTTCATAAAAGCAGTCTACAGAAACACTTTGACATTCTCCATTTGTGCATGTCATAAGAGGTAGAAAGCCCGGCCCATTATAATGACTATCTCTTCCTCATTAGCATAGGACAATTGTCCTGTTTTGGAATATACCACTATGCTGACACATAGGCATTTGTAGCTCCGCCCATTTTTGAAAAGAGCACAATCTCGCTTGCATTTAAAGTGACAGTCACCAAAATGGCACAATTAGTATCAAAGCCTAAAAGGGGCAGTATCAGAGAGTTATAAATCATTATTTGTATAGTATTTTGCGCTGAAACTTTACATACAACTTTAAGGACATCAGAGACTTTACATCTTGAAAAAAGGGGAACAATAGGTCTCCTTTAAAGTTTTTTTAAAATTTGTTTTAGTGGATTTTTACAATACGTTTACAAGTTCAAAAATGCGTTCATATTGTCATAATCCACATTAACAGCGTCAGCTCTTTTCTCAGATTGTTTGAATCGGTTGTAAAAAAAATAAATGTTGGATAGAGAAGAGAACCCAGTCCAGGAGTCTTGAAACAAGTAGAATTCCTTTTATTGAGACGTGTTGGTTAATCTGCAGTCATACAGCGTCTTCAAGAAGTCCATGTGTCTGCAGAGCCTATTGGAGGTCTGCAGTCTGCAAGTTTTATCACAAGTCTAAATTGAAACAAAGATGTCCTGTTTATAATGTCTTCTTTGGAGGGGGTGAGATGGCTAAACAAAGCATGCATATTAGGTATTGGATTAACCAGCATATAGGTGTTAGAAACCTGCCACACAAGTTCATCAACAAAAGGGGTTTCTTTGGCCTGAAAGTATCACCCTAAGACAAAGGCTGAGTGGTTAAAACCTGCTCATAACATTTGCATCACATTGTCTCAGCCAGTAGTCAGAAAGACAAAGGTTAATGTCTCTCATAGCTGGACTGTTAATGAAATGATGTAATTAAAACCAAAGAATATAACTTTTCAGTTAAATGTAGATTATTGTTCATTTGAAACTAGATTATATAAATTCATTATTTCCACAAATCGTTCCATCATTTGTTTCCATAAACTTCACCTTTCCACAAGCCTATTCTGCTGCTCTGGTTGGTCAGAAATCATATAGCCAATTTCATCTCCAGAGGCTTCCTTAGTACTTTTACACATGATATGAAAAGTGTTGGTTTAATTATAACAAACAAACAGCGCTCAACATATATGAGTACACTCCATTTTGAAAATGAATATTTTTATCAATTTCTCAGTGTATATGGGTAATATATAGGTGCATTTAAACAAAACAGATTTATTAAACCAATATATTTATTAAAATAATATTTTAGTCGCAGAGCATCTTTAGAAATGGAAAGATAATCTATGTAAATTCATGCAGAATATTGCAAAAAAATCTTTACAAACTACAAAATTTCAGAAAAATGTTATATACTTTTTGTTTAAAAAAATTGTATTTAATATTTTTCTATAACATACATTTGGGCTACTAATTTTTGAACCATTATCTTAAGTTATTTAGTTTGATTAGCTCCAGATTTGTCTTCAGTACTGACTAAACTAATGTATATGCAGGAAAATATAATATTGTAAAGCATCCTATAGAAAATATTAATTTAAATGAGAGATTTGTGTGGGGTGTACTCATATATGCTGAGCACTATATATACCTCATTTTCTGTGTTATCTGTGTACTTTGTCAAATACAGCAAATCCCTGATGTCTCTCCGACGGGTCGCTACACGACTCTGGTGCCTCTTATCTTCATTCTGACAGTAGCAGGAATCAAGGAGATCATTGAGGATTATGTAAGTATTCTGCTGAATGGAGCCTTGCACTAATGTTTAACTGTCCAAAGCTCATTTTAACCGCACTGGATTGTCTTTAAACCACTGTTGAACAATGGTGATATGATGCTACTTGTTGTTTTCTTACAGAAAAGGCATAAAGCAGACAACACGGTGAACAAGAAGAAGACAACAGGTTGAGTGTTACAATTTATATCTGTGTAACAGGGTCAGAAATGAAGTAGAGCAACTCTGGGCAAAAATGCCACTGAAAGTAACAAAAACGCCCTAGAAAAGCTGAGTGCGAGAAGTGCTTTTATGTGTTATCTAAGATTTGATATGTCTCCCTCGAAACACTCCATTAGTGTTATCGAGTCAGGGTAGTGACCTATATCTGTCAAATATCTGTATTCACATTCTTGGAGGACACTTTAATATGTAGCTAATATGAGGCGGTTTTTGATGGAAGCTCTAAAAATACCATTAAGCTGAAACAGTAATTGGCGTATTGTTAATTACTCATTGGCTTATTACAATGTTTTTAGCCTGCTCATATAATATACACTCACCAGCCAATTTATTAAGTACACCTTATTAGTACTTGCATTCCTGGTTAGACCTAAACTGCATTTTGTTTCCTTGTACTTGTACATGTGTAATGACAATAAAGTTGAATCTAATCTAATCAACTACCGGGTTGGACCCCCTTTTGTCTTCAGAACTGCGTAAATCCTTCATTGCATAGATTCAACAAGGTACTGGAAATATTTCTCAGAGATTTTGGTCCATACTGACATGATAGCATCATGCAGTTGCTGCAGATTTGTCGGCTGCACATCCATGATGTGAATCTGCCGTTCTACCACATCCCAAAGGTGCTCTATTGGATTGAGATTTGGTGACTCTGGAGGCCATTTAAGTACAGTGAACTCATTGTCATGTTCAAGAAACCAATCTGAGATGATTTGCGCTTTATGACAAGGCACATTATCCTGCCACTTGTAAAGAGTGGTTATTTGAGTTACTGTTGCCTTTGTTTTAGCTGGAACCAGTCTTGCCATTCTCCTCTGACTTTTGGCATCAACCAAGGCATTTATGCCCACTGAACTGTCGCTCACTGAATATTTTTTCTTTTTCGGACCATTCTCTGTAAACCCTAGAGATGGTTATGAGTGAAAATTCCAGTAGATCAGCAGTTTCTGAAATACTCAGACCAGTATCATACTCAGACTCAGACAACCATGCCACGTTCAAAGTCACTTAAATCACCTTTCTTCACCATTCTGATGCTCTGTTTGGACTAGGGCTGTGCGATGTGAGGAAAATATTGAATTGCCTGTTTTTTTGTTTTGTTTTGTTTTGTTTTCGTTAACAGATATTGCGATTTTCGATTTGATTTGCGATTTAATTTTGTAGTCAAGCTTCAGCTCAATATTCTGTATTGTAGCTTCTTACTGCTAAAACGCAGTGAGTGTTAGTTAAAAAAGGAACTAAATAGATATTAACTAACTCCAAGTTTTATTCAAATTTGTTTATAAATATTAAGGAATTAAACACAAATTTTTCTCTAGCACAAACAATAGTGATTTATGTGACGTCTGTGACTTTGAACCAAAATATTTCCATATTACCGACATACTGTTTTCTTTGATATGAATTTTGTCTATTAATTGTTTGCTTTATTGTGGGCTTCCGTGAGTTCGGTTGTGCAATTCAAGCATTTGCTCTGGGTGGGGAAATTATATAATACATATATATATATATAATCTCATATCGCAGCCTCTTGCAATTAGCTAACTGCAATGTTTCAAATTGCGATTCGATTTCGATTAATTGCCCTACATTGAACTGCAGAAGATAGTCTTGATCATGTCTACATGCCAACATGCATTGAGTTGCTGCCATGTGATTGGCTGTTTAGACATTTGCGTTAACAAGCAGTTGGACAGGTATACCTAATAAAGTGGCCAGTGAGTGTATATACTAATGATTTTATAATGTTAAGTCTAATATTTAGCAAGTCTCAGAAGCAGTATTTATGTAAAATTTTAAATGTGTAAATCTTTTCATTGGTAAAATACATTTATCATAAAATTTTTATATATAATACATTATAATAGTGATTCGATAGTTTACCTCAGTTTTTAAGATTATTGATTTTATATTACATATGCAAAATAAATATAATATGAATATTGACTGTTTATGGCTAACAAATTGCTGAAATTTGTCTTATCAGTAAATGTTATTATCAGAGCATCCCCAGTTTTTTATCGCCACATTTTAATAAATAATTATTTCAGATATTTTATTTCAATCACAGTGGGTTGCCCATTTTTGTTAAAATAAAATGTCCCCAAATGTAAACTGATGGTGCTGTTGAATCATTGAAGAAAATAAAAGGTATAAATCATAAAAAACCTTCCCTCAAAAAGATGAAAATGCCCCTGAACATCTTTTAGTTTTTAGTTTTATATGCTGTGGAGAAAAAAATAAGAGACCAGTTGAATATTCTGAACATGTTGTAAAACAAAAAGTTAGTAAAAATCTGCCATGCTTTCATACATGTTTACATTATTTTAAAAATCTATATTGAATGGAACAACCTAGATAATTTTTTTTGTTATTATCATTTGTAATGTAGAATGAAACAACCATTAACATTTTACTTAAAGCTATACCCAGTAAATCCAGAGAAACTGAGAATTTCCGAATGTTCTCTTCATTTTTTTCCCCATAGACATGGAAAGTAACCTTATCTCATGATTAAATATTCACAAGGAGAATTCATGATATCATTGTTTTCCAGTTCTGCGTAACGGAGCATGGCAGACCATCATATGGAAGCAGGTAACCCTGTCTTTCTTTCTTTTCCTGCATCTGCTATTCCACTTTTCCGTGTTTCCATCCTTTACATCAAGCAAGCTTTAATTTGTGTCCTGTAATTTTATTTGAATAACACCTGCTTTTTCAAACCTCCTCTTGCCTCAGTTATTTTACCTGAATTTATTTGTACATCCTGCTATGTGTTGCACCTCCTTTCTTTGGTTCAAGCACCCGTGGTCTCTCTCTTACTCTCATTCTCTCCCTCCTCATGCCGTTGCAATGCTGCACCTGCCCACTAGGTGGCAGTGGGAGACATAGTCAAGGTGACCAATGGGCAGCATCTCCCGGCTGACATGGTCATAGTGTCCTCCAGGTCAGCACCGCAGTGTGTTTTTTTTGTGTGTGTATCTGTGGGGTTTGTCGTGCTGTTTGTGTTGTAATTATATTTAAGTGTGTCACGCTTACATTTGAGCGCAATCGTTTTGGGTTCAAAATCAGCTTTTTTTTTGTCACAGTGAGCCTCAGGCAATGTGTTACACTGAAACATCCAACTTAGATGGAGAGACCAACCTAAAGATCAGACAGGTATGTTTTTCAAATGGTTTTTAGGAGTATAACATACAGTGTTGATGTCTTCTCCTCACCAAAACTGCGAAAATGCATTAAAATCTATAATAATGTTTTCATTTTCATTTTAATTGTATTATAATGTCATTCATTACTGTGTTTCAAAGCTCAATTTACCTATAAAAATAATCTTAAACTGATCTTTATAAATATACAAATAATTACAGTATGAAATAATAAAGCTGAGACAACCACCGTGACAACCAATGCTTTTCTGTTATGATTAATTATGATTCTTTAAATTATTAATGTATTGTGGAAATTTATACATTTCACTCTTTATGATTTTTTTGGTAAATAGAAAGTTCATGATTTCAGCTTTTATTTGAAATAAATGATATTTTCTAACATCTTTACTATCACTTTTGATCAATTGAATGTGCCCTTGATGGATAAAAGTATTTTTAATTGTACTTTTGAGTGATACTATATCACAGTTTTCACTGTCTTTGATCAAACAAACAAATAAATAAATTAATAAATAAATAAATAACATGATTTTTTTTTATCTTACTGATCCTCATCATTTGAGCAGTAGTAAGTTTGTTGAATGTGTGTTTCAGGGTCTCTCTTTGACAGCTAGTTTTCAGTCTCTGGAGGATCTGATAGCTCTGTCTGGTCGTCTTGAATGTGAAGGTCCAAACAGGCACTTATACGACTTCACTGGAACGCTGCGCTTAGACAACCACAAGTACTTCAACTGGCTTTTAATGAGAATTTTATATACATATTTAAATATTACATTACATGCGTACGTATGTATGTATGTAAGTATGTGTGTATATATGTATGTGTGTATATATGTATGTATGTATGTGTGTGTGCATA
>CAIGQZ010001197.1:985491-1012134 GCA_903798205.1 Danio tinwini
ATAACCATACATGAATATGTGGTTGTATTACAGCCCAGCTCCTCTTGGGCCAGACCAGGTGCTGTTACGAGGTGCTCAGCTCAGAAACACGCAGTGGGTTGTGGGAATTGTAGTTTACACTGGACATGATTCAAAACTTATGCAGGTAAGTGGGGTTTTTGATAGCTGTTAACTAAGGGGAATAAAAACAGAAAAACATATAAGGCTGGATTAGGCCTAAGGATTAGGATTAGGATAAGTCATTATTATTTTTTGTAATATTTGGGTTTCTAGTTTCAGTATGTAGAATTAGTGTCGGTAAAAAGAGAGCTCTCTGATTGGCTGTTCAACTACGAATCAGAGTGTAAAAACAGAAAGTGAAGTGACGAAACAAAGCAAAAGATGCAATTCAGGAGAGAACACAAAGAAGCGGGCTGTCATTTCATTGCATTTCTTAAATATTTGCAAACGATATGGATTATCAGATCACTCTGTGATGTGCGAGAAGTACAGTAAAAATATGTTGCTTTGTTTACATTTTGTATGTGTGCAGCACTAGTTTTGGTTTCTAATAGTGGCATGACAATACAGATACTGCCACTAGCTGGTTTATAAAGATACATCTTCTCATGCAGGCACAGAACATGTTGTTCATTTAGTTTGTAAACGCACAGCTTTTTGTTCCAGACAGGAGCAACACTGTTGGTTTTTATTGCCGCTAGTTCTTTGATGTCAGCTTGGTGTGTTCTGGGCTTTATGAATATTGGTCATTTATTTACCAAACAGCAACATTTTGGAGATCCTAAAACTCGCATATTTAAAGTATATGTATACTAAAAGAGTGAATTTCTGAGGAATGTAGTGTCATTACATGTTTAGTCTATAACTCCGTCATGGTGGACCATAGGTCCATATGTGTGAAGATTCAGAGTGTTTCTTTATCACCACCTACTGTTTTGGCATGGAGAATACAGTGTTTTAAAGGGGTTGTTCACCCAAAAATTAAATACTTATCCTCTGCTTGTTTCAAACCTGCTTCAGTTTTGTTCCACTGTTAAACACACAAAAGAATCTGTACTAAAGAATGTTAAAAAAACAGCCATTGACTTACTACTGTGGATGTAGTAGAAAAAATAAATAAATATGGATGTGTTGTTAAAAACAAACGACAACAAAAGACATTGTGCATTTATGAAGTGTGTTTCACACAGGAGTGCAGGCTTGACAAGCCATCAAGCCATCATTTTTGGTCAACTATCCTTCTAAGCCTTTTTGGTCTGATCATTGTAAATTATTCTGTAGTCAAAAGCACAAAGAAAAAAGCTTTTTATCTTTTTAATAGTACTTTGTTGCAGATACACACCCTAAAGTTATTTTTTAAAAGTCTTTTTTCTTCCTCTTCCTGTTTTAATGCTAGTGTACAGTCAAGTTGTTAAATTGTGCATTAATGTACTGTTTCTGTCCTGCAGAATTCCACTAAAGCTCCACTGAAGCGCTCTAATGTAGAGCGGGTGACAAACGTGCAGATCCTGGTTCTGTTTGGGATTCTCCTGGTCATGGCGCTGATCAGCTCTATCGGCGCTGCCATATGGAACAAACAGCACACAGATGAAGCCTGCTGGTACCTTTCTAGAGCAGGTACAGTAGATTTATTTTAAACACAATTCAGTAGCACAGTGATCACCTAACTGCAGTATTTATGGTAACTTATTTATTGTTATTTATTGTTTTCTTTTTAGCTCTTACTAAAAGCTAAATCAATGCTTTTGATGGGTTGCATTGTTGTTGGTTGTCTGTTCAGGTGACATCTCCCTCAACTTCGCCTACAATCTATTGACCTTCATCATCCTCTATAACAACCTGATACCCATCAGCCTCCTGGTCACACTAGAAGTGGTCAAATTCACACAGGCTCTCTTCATCAACTGGGTAAAGCAATGCAAAGGCGATATCTGAATTAATAAGGACACATTGTTGTTTTAAATTGCTCTGTTCACACTAATGATGACTAGTTGCTCATTCATGAAGAAACATGTAAAACCCTTACATAATCTTACTGTGGATAGAATAAACAATATAACTATCTTGTAATTTTTCTCCAGCAAAATAACACCTTGTTATGTGGAGGATGCAAATGTTTTATATTTGGAAGTCAATAACTGATATATGTAGATCTATACATGTATTAGTATGAATTGTTCAGAGCCTCTTTTAAAATCATATTGGCAGATATCAAGACGACAGCAATGAAAAAACTAGATCTTTACACAAATTACTTGCAAAACTCACATGGATGAAAACTCTCATAGCCAGCAGCACAAAGCTTCATTCACACTACAAGTGACTTGCAGCGGCAAAGCGACAAGCGATCATTCATTTCAATGGAGAGGGAAAGACTTCAGGCGACCTCTGAGCGACAGCAATCGTTGGCGACCAGGTGGGCGTGTCGAGCGACGCAACAAAGTTGAGAATCCTTCAACTTTATGCAAATGAAGCGCGACTTTCTTGAGCGACAGCCAATAGGAACACCAGTAGAGCTCACGTGATCCTCTCTCAGCTCGCTCCGAGGCCAGTTGTATTCGTGCTGTATGTACCTAAACACCTCTGCGTTTAAAGCAGGTCGCCACCCAGAGCGACAGGCAGCTACAAAGTTGCTGCTTGTCTGAATGAAGCATAAATCTGAAGTGGATCAAGAACCGGCATTATCAATCCATAATTCATCAGCTGATAATTTATTTTTTATATATAACGCAGATAATGATAACATTATGTAGTTATCAGCCAGTATTAGTATATTTTCACAGGACAAAATGGATTTGATGGGATGGCAAAGCATAGAGAAAACATTTACATATCAATATTGTAGTATCTATATAAAATATAATTCTATAAATAATAAAAATACACACATCCATCTATGTACAGTATACACATGTATAGGAAATGTGTACATTCATATGTCTAAATTATTTATATATGACATACAATATAAATATCAACATATGTAAATATATTTCATCTATATACATGTTTGTGTGTGCATTTATATATACACGCAATAAATACGCACAACACACACAAGGGTATTCAGTACATGCTTTATTTGGATGCAATTCAATTAGTTGTGATTCATCTTTCATCAACAAAACTCAATGCAATAGGTGATATTTCGGATATGCCAACATTAATCTGGAAAGGTTTACTCTACATGCACATATAATATGTAAATACAATCTTTCATATTGTACATTAATAATCATGATTAATCATTAAACATCGCTTATTACATTAATATTAACTAAGAGCCCCTATTATGCATTAAAAAGGGGCATATTTTTGTTTTGGGGCTGATATGCATGCAAGATCAAAAAACACTTTCGTTGTCTTATAATATGCATTTATTTTTTTACCTAATTATCCGAGCGACTCACATATGATTCGTTCAGCGATTCGTTTGTACCCAAACCCCTACTTTGCGTGATGCTAATTTGCACTGATTGGTCCAAAGACCCATTCTGTTGTGATTGGTCAACTGGGTTCAGCGCGAGATTGAGAGAAATGCCCAGCATGTTTATAAAGTAGCCAGAGTTCAGAGTATATGCGTGAACCCAATGCAGGAATGCATTAAAGCAATGCAGTTAAACACCAGCATATCCCTCTACTCTTAACCATAACCCCAAGTAATAACAACAACACACTTTAAGTATTAATCCACACAGTTACAAAAGCTGAACTATTTTAATATTTGACCACGCCACGCGTGTGAGAAACAGCTGATGGTGGTCATAGCAACAAACACCAGGAGATCAGGATAAACGCATTTAAATCGGTAAAGAAAGAAGCACACGTCGCGTTTTCAACATGATTTTGGACGCGATGTATGTGAACAGCCCCATAAAGAATTAACCTAAGAGATAAACGAGCACTGATCAATAATAAAACTTTAAATTAACTTTAATTCTTTATTCCAACGAGCCGCATCTCTCAGTGATAGTAATCTTTGCGTGATCTCTCGCACTCCGCTAATGTCTGAAGGAAAATGGGCGTTCACGTTTTACCGGATCCAGCACTAGATATTTAGTGATGTCTCCTATCGATGATGATGCATACAGGCAAAATATTCAAACAAAGGATGAATCATTCATTTGACTAAATAAAATCAATAGTTTTAAACACGGTACACCTTTAGATTTAAACCTCAGCTGGATGTTTCTATTCACTTAGAGCTGTGTTACACACTGCATGGAGGATCATTTTCAAAAACCCATAATTAGAGCTTTAAAAAAAATGTTTGATCACTATTTTGACGGTCCATTTGTTGAATTTAAGTTACATTGCAACTAATTATCATTAGATTATAAGTAGACTGTTAGGTTGGGGTTAGGGTTGGGGTTAGGGTTAGTGTAAGTTGACATGTAATTGCAAAGTTTCTTATAGTCAGTTAAATGTCTGTTGAAGGACTGTTAAATGTCAGTGTCAACAGATATTAAACAGACAGTCTACTAATACTCAAATGGACCATCAAAATAAAGTGTTACCAAATGTTCTCTGTAACTGTGATTCAAACTGACATTATGCTTTTAAAGTTGTGCTTTTGTTCTTTTTGCACATATACAGGATGTCGAGATGTATTATGCCGAGACCGACACTCCCGCTATGGCTCGAACATCCAATCTGAATGAAGAACTTGGCCAAGTGAGAAAACCCCTTTACAAATGTTTATCTACCTTCATCTCCACTACATCTCCCTTACTGTCTCTCTTTTTTTTCCAGGTAAAATATCTATTTTCAGATAAAACCGGCACTCTCACCTGCAACGTCATGCACTTTAAGAAGTGCACGATAGCTGGAATTACATACGGGTAATTTGAACGTTTTCTGGCTTTTGCACATCAATACACTCGCATTATCCTTGAGCTTTTTTTGCATCATTCTGGCTCTCTTAGCGTGCATTGATCTGTTACCTTTTGTTTATATTTGTGTGAGTGGCCACTGATCTATAACGCTGTCTCTCCAGGCACTTCCCAGACCTGGACTGCGATCGATCCATGGAAGACTTCAGGTCAGATGCCGTTGATTCTATCTCTGTCCTGTTCTCCAGAGAATATTACGCCAGCCTAAGAGGATAATGCACATTATTATGTTAAACATTGTGTCTCATTTCTGTCCATTTGCAGTCATCTTCCTTCTACAAGTCATAATTCTACTGAGTTTGATGATCCCGCTCTTATCCAGAACATTGAGAAGAACCATGTAAGAGATTGATTGTTGTTTTCTGTCCTTCTTTAAATGCTAAAACACAGACTGTAGTGTGTTGAGGATTCTAATGGTAAAACTCTCATTTTTTGTGTGTCTGTAGCCCACATCACCGCAGATTTGTGAGTTTTTGACCATGATGGCTGTTTGTCATACTGTTGTTCCTGAGCGAGAAGATAACCAAATTATCTACCAAGCTTCCTCACCAGGTACCACAAGTTTCTTGGTTTCTAAATACACTCAAAAAGTGACTTTTGCTGCTTGTTCAAACTACTTATTTAAAATGAGTTGAAACAACACGCTATTCATGTTTCTTAATTGTTTTATGTTCAATCTACTTAAATTTCTTAAGATAAATTTTAAGCAATTTGTGTTGGGACAACATGAAGGAAGTGTGTGGTACCCTGCATTTTTTACAGTGTATTTGAAGCTGCTTCAATTTGATTTAGTATTTAACGGATAAAGTGGTTTTCATTTAATAAAACACGTAATAATAAATTAACAAACATCATTTTTGGGGCATCATGGTGGCACAGTGGGTAGCACGATTGCCTCACAGCAAGAAGGTTGCTGGTTCGAGCCCTGGCTGGTCAGTTGGCATTTCTGTGTGGAATTTGCAAGTTCTCCCTGTGTTCGCATGGGATTCCTCCGGGTGCTTTAGTTTCCCTAACAGTCCAAAGACGTGGTATAGTTGAATTGAATAAACTAAAATTATCTGTAGTATATGTGTGTGAATGCAGTAGTGTATTCCCAGTGATGGGTGTGCTGGATAAGTTGGCGGTTCATTCCGCTGTGGCGACCCCTGATTAATAAAGGGAATAAGCCAAAAAGAAGCCTAAAAGAAAATGAATGAACATAATTTTTACTTTTCATTTGACATGAATTATATGTTATGGTAAACTCATTCTGTCTGCGTTCACACCAGACGCGGATGAAGCATCAAGCGCGAGTGATTTACTTGTTGATTTAGTTCAAAGATGCAAATAGACATCCTGCGGCACAATTCGTGCGAATGAGACGGCATGAATGAAGAGGAGTGAATTGAGCATTTTGCGAATTTGACACTCTTAACATGTGAATTGTGCGATTCGCTCGAGTTGGAAGATCTAAACTTTAGCAGATATTCACGCTGCATTAACCAATCTAGAGCTTGCTATTGTAGGGGGCGTGATTATGATGTAGCGCCTGCAGTTGGTGTCCCGAGGGGAAATCCTCCTGCCGACACCAAACAACAGCTAAACAAACTGGGCTCAGCTCAGTCAGAAGCACCGCTGAAAGCCTTCATCATCTAGGAACAGTTTCTGGAGTTGTTGATGAACTCAGCTGGTGCACCTCTGAAAGGATCTAGTGGACTCAGACAGGGCGCAGAATGAATCTATGCTGTTTTTCCACGTTTCCAAAGCACATAAGCACAGCTACTCTCTTAATAAAATCCATGTTAGCCATTTAGCAACAAAACTAGAGTCACCGGGCAGACAGATGCCCTGCATCTCCGTGTCTGTTGTGAAGCGAATTTGACGTGCGAATGAAGAGAATTTAACGTGTAAACATTTTAAGTTTACTCGCGTCTATTTAAGCGTGAACAGCTGGTGTGAACACAGCATTAGTCAGGGGTGAAAAAATATTTAGTTATATTTAGGAAGGAAAAAGAAAGAAAAGAAAAATTGCATTAGATTTGAAGTAGTTTTAAGTTCAATGTAGATTTAAATAAAGCTGTGTTATATTTTACAACTGGGTGGTTGCTAGGGTATTCTGTTGAAGTTACTTGGTAGTTGTCAGGTTTTTGCCATGTGTGTTGCTGTGCACTTGCTAGCGTGTTGTGAGGAGGTTGCTATAGTGTTGCTATGTGGTTACTAGGGTGTTCTGTGTGGTTCCTGAGGTATTATAGATGGTTGATGGTATGTTGTTATGCAACTGCTCAAGTGTTATGGATGGTTGAATTGCTAGGGTGTTGCTATGTAGTTAATTGGGTTATACATGTGGTTGCTAGGGGTTTGCTGTGTGGTACGATACAGTTGTTAGGGTAGTCCGGGTGGTTGTGAGGAGTTTGTTAGAGTGTTGCTATGTGGTTACTAGGGTGTTCTGTGTGGTTGCTGGGGTATTCTGGATGGTTGATGGTATGCTACTACGCAACTGCTCGAGTGTTATGATGGTTAAATTGCTAGGGTTTTGCTATGTGGTGGCTAGGTAGTTAATTGGGTTTTATGTGTGGTTGCTAGGTGACTGCTGTGTGTTGCGACACAGTTGCTAGGGTGGTCTGGGTGGTTGTGAGGAGGTCTCTACAGTGTTGTTTTTTTGTTGGTGTTAAGTGTTTAAATTGCTTTATAGTTGTTGGGTGTTGCTTGTATGCTCTTAAGCAGTTTCCTAGGGTATTCTGGGTGGTTGCTAGGTTTATATTTTACAACTTGGTGGTTTCTAAGGTGTTCCGGTGGTTGTTAAGTATTCTGTGATAGTTACTAGGAAGTTGCCAGGTTGTTATGCGGTTACTAAGGTTTTCCATGTGTGTTGCTGTGCACTTGCTAGCGTATAGTGGGTGGTTGTGAGGAGGTTGTTAGAGTGTTGCTATCGAGTTGCTAGGGTGTTTTTTGTGTGGTTCCTGAGAGTATTATGGATGGTTGATGCTGATGGTATGTTTCTATGCAACTGCTCGAGTGTTATGGATGGTTGAATTGCTAGGGTGTTGCTATGTGGTGGCTAGGTAGTTGATTGGGTTTTATATGTGATTGCTAGGGTTTGCTGTGTGTTGCAACAGTTGCATGGGTAGTCTGGGTGGTTGTGAGGAGGTTTCTACAGTGTTGCTATTTTGTTGGTGTTATGTGTGATTGCTTGGTAGTTGTTGGGTGGTTGCTTGTATGTTGGTAAGCAGTTGCTTATGTTAAGTGTTGCTTATGGCTATAGTGTTGCTAGGGTATTCTGGGTGGTTGCTAGGTTCCACAAGCAAACTTAAAATTGGCCAAAAAGCATTTAGAATTTTACAAAAGTCTACTAGGATATGAAATGTATACAGTTCTTTTAACCTTTTTATCTATCAATTAACTGTACTTGATTTAGTCATGATTTCAGCATTATATATTTTTTTACAGCTGTTTTAAACTTTGAAGAAATATTTCATGAGCAGTATTTAAAATATTTGAAAATAGTAAATCTATGTAATAATATGATTTTTCTTGATTTGATGTTCTCACCGTGCTTTTGATCAAATTAAGGCCTTGGCAACCTTTGACCAATGTTTCAATGTTAATGGTATGTTTTCAGATGAAGGAGCTTTGGTAAAAGGTGCCAAAAGTCTGGGCTTTGTTTTTACTGCACGAACGCCACATTCAGTCATCATAGAGGCGGTTAGTGTGTGTGTTTTCTCACCATTAATAAAGAAGCAGAACTCTAAGTATGTTTTCTCATTCAATGTCTACATTTTATTGCGTTCATTTCTCAGAGAGGAAAAGAGCAGACATATGAGCTTCTTAATGTACTGGAGTTTTCCAGGTAGGGTGCAGCTGCCAGCTCTCACACCATCACACATACATTTAAAAATAACCTTGCTTTTTAACGCATATGTCTATTTTTGCAGCAATCGCAAACGGATGTCAGTGATTGTTAGAACACCTACGGGCAATCTTCGACTTTATTGCAAGGGAGCGGTGAGTGTTTCATAAACCACATAATTAGCGGAGAAATAGAATGCATGGTAATGACGATACACTGCTTTCCCATAATATTGGCACCTTTTGATAAATGTAAGTAAACAAAGGTGTGAAAAAATGTCTATTCTTTAACATTTAGATTTTTGCTCAAAATATTAACAAAAAAAAAATAAGGATGAAACTATTTGTAATGCTGTAGGTCACATCAGATTGTAATTTTAAAGACTTTCTGACCTTGAAGCAGCTAATTTTTACAATTCCCCAGCTGGGATTCTTTTTGGCTGAGAGAGATCAAACCGTCCAGCAAGTTAAAGGGAGAGTTCAACCAAAAATGAACATTCTGCCTTAATTTACTAACCATTAACTTAAAATCTAGTTCTCACAAAAGAAGATATTATGAAAAATAGTGGTTGCTCGGACCCATTAACTTCTATTGTACAGTTGAAATCAGAATTATTAGCTCCCCTTTGAAATTTTGGTTTCTTTTTTATATATTTCTTAAATGATGTTTAACAGAGCAAGGAAATTTTCACAGTATGTCAGATAACATTTTTGTACTCGGTCTTAAAGACGAGCAGGGCACACACATCTAAAGTCATCTTAATGTGAGCACTTTATTGGTCAATATATTAACCCTCATTTATGTAATAAACAAACGAGTTGAGAATCAAAACACATGTGAAAGTGGAACCATAAATCAGAACCGTACTGCTCTTAAAGTGACAGCGCGCAATATTCCTGATGCCGAATGTTTTTTTTATTAGTGATCTAACAACAAAAGGAGAAAATCACTCACTGCTCTTGACCGAAGGACTGACGTGTTTTTTCTCATAGTGAAGATGCTTAAAGCACGGGTTATTTCATATTTTTATTCTGCTGTATTTACCGTTCTTTATTTACAGGACGGAAAATAACTGTGTATATATACAGTTGAAGTCAGAATTATTAGCAGCCCTTTAATTTTTTTTCTCCAATTTCTGTTTGACGGAAAGAAGATTTTTTTTTCAACACATTTCTAAACATAATAGTTTTAATAATTTATTTCTTATAACTGATTTATTTTGTCTTTGTTATGATGACAGTACGTAATATTTTACTTAAAGTGCTTAAGCGTTGAGTAAAATATAGATTAAAGTGCAATTTAAAGGCTTAATTAGGGTAATTAGGCATGTATAACAGTAGCTTCTTCTGCAGACAATCCAAAAACATATTGCTTAAAGAGGCTAATAATATTAATCATAAAATAGGTTTAAAAATACTTAAACATGCTCTTTTATTCTAGCCAAAATAAAAATAAATATGACTTTCTCCGGAAGAAAAAATATTATAGGAAATACTGTGAAAAATTCCTTGCTCTGTTAAACATCATTTGGGAATAATTTATAGAAAAAAATTCAAAGAAGGGCAAATAATTTTGACTTCAACTGTATATTGTTTTGAATAATCGTGATTACAATTATGACCAAAATAATCGTAATTATGATTTTTCTCATAATCGAGCAGCCCTACGTTTGCAATAGCTTTTTCTCAATGAGGGAGCAGTTTTTGAGCAGAGCTAAAAATCTCCAAAAATGTTTGGGGCTTTGGTGCTCAGAAACTCTCTAAAACTAAAATCAGAATCCACCAACATCACCACATAAGGGTTTCAAGAACAAAGCCTCTGCTCTCAACTAAAAAAAAAAATTCAAGCAACTAAGTAAAAAAATAAAGGCATTTTTACTTGCAGTTACTTGCAGTGCCCTTATATGTAAAACATATACTTTTATATAGGCAAAAGTCATTTTAATGATGGAAGATGTCATTCATGTATTGCAGGACAATGTGATTTTTGAGCGTCTGAACGTGACGTCACAGTATAAGGAGCTGACCGTGGCTCATCTGGAACAGTTTGCCACAGAAGGTGAAGCAGCCTGTCATTGTGAATTGTTACATGTTAATTTACAGTAGTTGTTGCAAAGATTATACTAACATTTAATTCTACAAACAATTGTGGCAATTTATTTGTTTTGTGATTGTTTGCAGTATTTTCTAAAATTATGGAGTGAGAAAAAGGTCTTTTTTTGATAAACTCATATATCAAAAAAAGAAACAAAATTCTTTCAGTGTTCACATTTTTGTGTTATTATATTAAAATATATTTTTTGTTAGAACATAATATAATTAGCTTTTATTTATTTTATAATTTACTTTAAAATATAATTCATTGTTAGAATGAAGTATTATTAAAATAGTAATGTTTATTTCAATTATTTACGTTAGAATTATTAATAAACTTAATTATTGAAAAATTATGTAATGTAAGAATGTATACTATATACAGTCTATAAATCATGTATTTTTACAATGTATATTAGATGGAGTGAGAAGGTGGAAATGATAATTTTTTGTAATTTACTTACTTATTGATAGTTTATTGTTAGAATGAAATATTATAAAAATAGTAAGAAATAGTAATAATAATAATAGTAAAAATATAGTAATAATAGTAATAATATGTATATTTCAATTATTTACGTTAATAAATGATTATTGTAGTATTATTTATGAACTGTATTATTATAAATATGTAATGTATCTATAAATCATGTACTTTTAAATATACAATGTATATTAATATTTAATAAAAATTAATTAAAGTAAATAATGATCAATTATAATCAATATGTGCATATTTAAATGATTTGTTTATACTATTAATATTAGTATTCAATCGTTTAAAATGTTATAATTAATTTCAAATATTATTTTATTATTTTTATTTATGTTATATCTGTAAATTGTGCTCAAACTACAAATTAGCACACATTTAATGCAGTAGTTCCTCATTTGCATATTTAAATGGTATTTGAGAAAACTTGGCATGCCAAAAATGTTTGCAATTCTGTTTGCAATTTACACAATATACCTGCAGTGTTTTGACATTTGATTGTTTTTTTTTTGTGTGTGTGTACAGGATTGAGGACACTGTGTTTTGCATATGTGGATCTTGAGGAGGGAGCCTATCAGGAATGGCTGAAGGAGTACAATCGCATCAGCACTGTGTTAAAGGACCGAGCGCAAAAACTGGAGGAGTGTTACGAACTCATAGAGAAGGTACGTAACATATGCAATGTATGTCATTGTAAGTAAGATGTCTGTTCTACTTCATATCAATAGTGTGTTGAGTGCTTTTTAATACAGGTCTGGTTCATATGAATGAACATACGTTTTTGGAAATTATGTTGCCTAATGGGTTTGTTCACACATTATAGTGAATTATTTATATTATATTATTACTTATATTATTTAACTTATACTATTACTCTACTTACATTATTGCTGTAGTGATGACAGCACTTGTATTGATCTCAGTTTGGCGGATATGAAATGGATGGAAATAATCTTCCCATAATAACAATCATTGATATTCTTACTGTAAATCACAATGTCTATTAGTGAACAGAAGTGACAGGCGACTTGTTTTTTGCAGTGTTTGACAAAACTCTTTCACTCATTCACTATGATAAAGCGAGTGTCCGTTCATTATATAAGCAAAGTACTAATTATTATAGTTAATTAATTCGTATTCAGCTCATTTTGTTTTATTTTTATATTATTGCTCAGCATATATAAGTACACCCCTCACAAATCTATCTTTTAAATTCATATTTTTAATAGTAAGCTCTACAATATTATATTTGTGCATATACATTAGATTAGTCTATACTGAAGCCAAATCTGGAGCTTATCTAACAAAATAACTTATGATAACGGCCCAAAAACTAATACAGCCAAATGTATATCTTACAGAAAAATATTAAATACAAATTTTAAAAAGAGGGAAAATCAAGAGAAGCAATAAAATGAAAAAAAAAATTGTTTACATTTTTTGTAGGTTGTACTTTTTTTGCAATATTTTGCAATATTAGTTTTTTTTTTGCAATATTTTGCTTGAATTTAATTGTATTATCTTTCAATTTCTAAATATGTATGGTGACTAAAATATGATTTTAATAAATGTATCTGCTTAATAAATCTGTTTTGTTTAAATGCACCAAAATACATTGCCTATATTCACTGAGAAATGGATCAAAATATTCATTTTCAATATGGGGTGTACTCAATTATGCTGAGCACTGAGTTTAATAGACATATTTTTATATATTTTATTATCAATGCTAGTTAAGTAATAATTTAAATTTTAAATGTAAAATATTTAACTTTCTAAAATGTCTTCCAATTAAAAATATATTTACACTTATGAACCCAAAATTATTACTGTAAAACTATTTAGTATTTATGTTTATGCTATATGCAATCTATAAATTAAATGTACTATTAAATATATACTTTGTATGTTAATCTATTTAATAATAAATAATTAAAGTACTAGATAAGTAAATTGTATGTACATTTCATTTAAAAAAATTATGGATATGGTAGTGTGAAGCAGACGCTGACAACAGGGTGCAGATCCAAATGCAGGTTCATTAAGAATAGTCAGGCAAGCAAGATGTATGATGGCAAATCCAGAGTCGTAGTCGAATACACAGGCGGATGGTCAAAAGGCAGGCACCAGACAGAAACAAACAAACAAACAAGGCGAGGGTCAAAAACACAGCAAGACAAGGCAAGGAAAACGCATCGAAAAGTTTACAATACTGTACAACAAGACTCAACAAAGTCTGTGTGTTTGTGTGCTGTATAAGTAGTCCAACTAATCAGTCTTTGTGCTGTCTTTCAGCTGTGTGAGTGTAATCAAACGGGATCGGGAACCGGTGTGTGTGTGTGGTGCATGACTGAATCTTGTAACCCATATAATAGCAGATTTGTAGTTCTATGCGATCTGTGTTTACCAGCGATCTGCCAGGATAAGATCACTGGTGATTGTGACCGTTATACTACTGTATGATTAGTATTTGCTAACAAATAACATGGATAATTAACGATTAATATTATTTATATGTATTTTTATATATTTATATTTGTAAATCACATTTTGTAAGCTTATTGAAATATGTAATTACATAAATGTATAAACATAATAATTGCTTGTACTTTTTAACTATTAGATAGTCTGTAAAAACAGATTCAAGTATTTTAAAAGGATTAAATATTACTTGCAGGCATTTACTTGTGTATACACTTTTAAAAAAATATAAACATAAAACTTTCATTTTAACAATTAGACATTTAAAAAAAAAAAAGAATGAATAAAACCCAACAACCAACAGTCACAAAAATAATAGTAAAACTAAAAAATAAACATGCATTTTTCCAACCAACCACTCACCAGGGCTATCCAATGGTAAAAGTATGTACTAAAGGCATAGTAAACATATTAATCACAAGTCTGTAGAAAGGAAATAAAAGGGGACCAATTTTTTTCAAATAACAAACCCTTGTCTATTTGATTTTTTTTTTCTAGATTTAATGTAGCCGTTAACTCTGTCAGCCATAATTTAAGAGTTGGAATTTCTTTTTTTCTTTCATTATTTATTTTTTACAAAAGAGCCTTTTATAAACATTGAAGCATATAAGCAGAACATTTCATAGTGCACTGATAAAAAAGCAGTTTGTGCTCAGTAAATGCTTCAGTCATCCATCTGCAGTGCTCATGCAGATCAACAGGTGGCACTCTGACATAACATTTGACACCTGTGAACCGGTATTGTGCAGAAGGTGGTGCTCTGTTGTTCTCTCATTAACCGCTACAAGCCATAAAGCCAGTGCCTTCCCATCAGGCTGGATTACACAGACCTGAGCCCCAGGACACAGACGCTGTTATATGGAGCAGTGAAACTCCAGTTTGTGTGTGTTTTCAGGGCTCTGGCCCAGATTAGTAGTCTGAGGAGGGGTTGCTTCACCACAGCGAGGATAATTATCTGCACCGGTCTGCCAAGAGCCCCATAAAACCAAAGTCAACAACACGGCTGTGTTACGTCTGCATAAATACAGCAAAAAACTCACAAATAACTCTCAAATATTCCACCTCATACACACACAGTCATTAGAATGGGACCATAAATTGTAAAGTATGAGTGAGTGTAGATGGAGTGAGAAGGTGGGAAAGATGGTGTGTATGTTTTTTTTAGTATTTACTGAATTTTTGTGTGGCTGTGTTAAATTTTATGTTTGTTATTTGAGGCTTTTTCAAAACATGAATGATTACTCACATTCTACAAATCTTGAAGAGCTTTTCTAAGAAAGTCACATTTAGAACTTTTTTGCTTGTAGAGATTATTGAAAAATAATGAAATCGTATCTACAGTCAAGCTAGAAATTATTCTTATTTCTAGGAAATTATTTTCCTCCACCAGCATGTTTTTTTTAATTTTTTAAGTAATTTTTTTATAGGTTTTGCAGACAAAACAAAAGGAACCAAAAAACAAAAACAAAGAACAAACAGACAAACCCATCAAATACAAAAATCAATAACAATAATATGTGCAAAATGTAAAATAGAGCATGAAACAAGGGAAAATGGCGACAACACATATATGATCTACAAGAAGATACTGCAATGGATGTAAAGAGAGAGAGAAAACTTACAAATCTTTAAAATTGAACAACACTATTAGTCTTTTTGGTGTTTTTGAAAAAAAAAAGAAGTCTGGATCCCACATTTTATCAAATTTTGCAGAGTTCCCAGAAGTGGTATATATAATTTTTCCATGTTTTTTCTTTTTTTGTTTTTACCAGAAATGACACCGGCTTCTCCCAAAAGATAATAAGACGATGTACAAGATGCATCATCGTGGAAAAAATACATATATTTCTTAGCTTTATTTACATTTAATAAAATGTATGAATAATTTAGGGCTTGACTGTGTAAACGTACATAAATATCCACATACAGTTGAAGTCAGAATTATTAGCCCCCATTTTAAAACAATAACTTGCCTAATTACCCTAACCTGCCTAGTTAACCTAATTAACATAGTTAAGCATTTAAATTGTCACTTTAAGCTCTATAGAAGTGTCTTGAAAAATATCTAGTAAAATATTATTTACTGTCATCATGGAAAAATTATTAGAAATGAGTTATTAAAACTATTATGTTTATAAATGTGTTGAAAAAATCTTCTCTCGTTAAACAAAAATTGGGGTAAAAAATAAACTAATAATACTAATAGTAACAACATGCACTGTAAAAATATCTATTAATTAACACTATTTTATTCTTTTTTTTGTGATTTTACAACTGTTTTCTGTTTATTTACGATTATGAATTGCATTACGGGACCTCGATCTCTGCTCTGTCGAAAAGTGCTAATTTCTGGATATTTTTGCAGTGTATAATAACTATAAGCGAAGAAAGCTGCACTTTTAGACTGCAAAAGACCACAACCACTTGCAAGTTGATGTATATGCTTTGCGCCTATACAGAAATATATTAGCAAGTAACGGTTAGCATTCATTTTAAGGTTGCATCATAGGCTCATTCTGAAAACGTAGCCCTATATTACTTGAGATCACAAATGATGTAGCCAGAGGTACGTATGGCTGCATTTCGTCTTTAAAACGAACGCTACGGGGTGGTACGATGTCGTTCCTTTTGTCGCTTACCAGCTGACCGCTTGCCTCCGGATGGACTTTTCTGCTGTTACCAGTTTGTCCGGTAGCTCGACACATATGTCAGCGGACTTGAGATGCAGAGGTTCGAGTCCGGTGAAGAACGGTTCCAGAAAGCAGGTAAGACAAAAGCCAATAAAAATAATATGAACAAGTAAATAACAGGGTGAGAATGTGGTAAAACCTGAGAACATGGTAAATATCAGGCTGCCGTGAGGGCTTTTCTTTTCTGGATTGCTTTTGAAAACACTGGTTGGGTTTAGGGAAGTAGGTGGGCGGTGGGAACGGTGGGGTGATCAGTCGATCGGTCAGCCAGTCAGTGAGTCAATCAACAGCAACCTTTAGCGGATTTACATGAGAAAAGCAGGCGCGAGTGTCACTCGCAAGAGAAATTTGAGATCTGAAAAAGCATACACATCGGCCTCTGGTGGATTTGTGAAAACAAAAAATGCAAAAAAAGCTCTCAGCTCCTGGGACGTATTTTGCTCTCTCCAGAAATGTATATAGGGGTACGTAATCAGAATGAGCATTTTAACATTTAGTTTTAACTTTAATCCTGTTTCAAATGTACTTTTTTGTTGTCATCTTTATTGTTTTGTTCAGTCAGGTTTTAGTTAACTAAATGGTTTAGTAAATAATCTAAATATTTTAATCAAAATGAAATGTAAAATTATAATGTTTATTTTGCTAGCGCACATTGTTAGGGCCAATTTATACTTCTGTGTTGAGTATATGCAATAGATCTGCTGTAGCTTTCACATAGTCTCGTACTCTGATGCACACCTCTACAAAAATGTAACTGTACGTTGCGACAATGCAGAGCACAAGATCTGTGATTGGCTGGCTTGGAAGTAGTGGTGGTGAGTGTTGGGCCAAAATCCTAAACAAAAGTTTAAATTTAGCCTTTAGTCTTGGTGTAAACTGTTGAACTGTTATAATACATGCAAGAAAAACTGTTTTAGTAATCTTTGTTCAAAATCTAATCATATGCTTCCACTCTGGGTTGCCAGTTCTTCTCTTATGTAGTTTGACGGTTTGAGCAAAACATAGTTAGCCATGCCCCTCCAACTGTTAGTTTGCTGTGAATGAAAGATGAGAGGAGCAGCACAAAAAGAAGGTCTCGACCCCTACTCAATATTTATTTTCAGTTTAAAATGCTTCATATTACTGAAATAAAAGTCTGCAGCAACTTCCAATTAACGAGGACTTCAAAAATCTGAAAAAATGTGTTTACTGTTGTCATTTTATTGTATTTCATTTGTATGCTTGTGTATGCAAAAATACATCATTTTACAAAAAAAGCATAATGGGTACAGTAAACAAACAAAAACACAGTAAAACTAATGTCCAGAATATTTATAAGTTCAATTCAAAATTTCAAAAATATATATTTTTTTATGTAAATGATATAGATTTATACTACAATAATTTATTCTTAATTAAATAATAGATTTAGTAAAATGTAGTTTCTTCTTTCATCTCTTCTTCCATTTGTTTCACATACAGAACCTCCTGCTATTGGGTGCCACAGCGATTGAAGACCGGCTGCAAGCAGGAGTCCCAGAAACCATTGCAACACTCATGAGAGCCGACATCAAGATCTGGGTTCTAACCGGAGACAAGCAGGAGACGGCCATCAATATCGGTATGTGTTGAACATACATATATATTCTTACACCTCAAAGTCATATTTTTGGGTGAGACAGCAGTTTAGTTAGATTATTTGTCTACTAGGAAATGCGTCCGTAACTTATTACATGATCATGCTGTTGTGGATGTGGGATATCAGTGGATCATGGCATGGATAAACGGTATATAATAATAATAATAATAATTATAAGCATATATTCCTTTGCATTTATTTTGCATCAATGGGGGAAGCTGCTGAAAAGCCTGTTGTTCCGTTTTTACTGGTTTTGGAAGTCTTTGGTGCAGTTGTCGGTTGACAGAGACCAGCTAATCCACTTAAATCAGACAAGCAAACTACCTTAGGCTGGTTAAGTTGTTTTTTTAGCATTGATGACATGAAGACACAGCTGTTCTAAAACAGGTGTGTGAAACTGGTAAATTGAGCTTTTTGTTTATTTTATTTACACATGCAAAAACAAGCCAAAATGGCAAATGTTCATCTCTTAAATATTTAAATATTCATAAAAAATATTTGTTATTTGCAAACCTAAAGTCATTTTCCAAATTAAATATAATATTTAATTTATTTATATATTTTATTTATATTTTTATTTATATATTTTTATTTATTTATATATTTTATTAAATTTTTACACATGCAAAAAAACAAGCTAAAACAGCAAATATTTATCTCTTAAATATTTAAATACTTATATAAATACTTGTTATTTGCATACCTAAAGTCGTTTTCCAACTTAAATTCAATATACATTAAATAATAAATAAAATATCTATGACAAGTTAAACATCGTAATACATCTTTATATATATATATATCTTAAAAATTTTTATATGTTATTAAATTATAATATACAAATAAGCAATGTATTTTTTATTTTTTGTGTAAAATTGTTTTTATTTATTTTCTACTATTCTATATTCCATTTATATTTATTAATATACTGTATGGGTCAAAGACTTTGCATATTGTTTTGGCATCCACATCATATTTAATGTACCAAAAAATCTTTTGGGTTAATACATATCGTGCATATTGAATCCAGCTACTTTTGTCCAAATAAAATGTCCAAATATTGGTCAAATAGTGTTTCTTTGTCATTCAGTGTAACGTGTCTATGTAAAAATAAAATGAAATACTTATTGTGACCTGCACTTATTAGAATATATAAATCTCGCAAAAGTATTAAACTTCTTGCTAACAAATATGTAAAACTTAGTGGCCTAATGGCAAAGTACAACAATTGAAGATGACGTTTAATTAGTATTTTATCCTTATGCCTGTTATACAATTCAATATTGCGTTGAATTAAACTTGAATGAGCATCTTTTGCAAATCAATGTAAAAAATTAAGGATCGTTTCATTTTTGTATTGCTCCGAAAAGAAGAAAATGAAACCAGATACATTATAATGCAAATCTGAAAATTTTATCTACACCCACCGGCCACTTTATTAGGTACATCTGTTCAACTGCTCGCTAATGTTAATTTCTAATCAGCCAATCACATGGCAGCAACTTAGCAACTTAGGCATGTATACATGGTCAAGACGATCTGCTGCAGTTTAAATTAAGCATTAGAATGAAGAAGAAAGGTGATTTAAGTGACTTTGAACGTAGCATGGTTGTTGGCGCCAGACGGGCTGGTCTGAGTATTTTAGAAACTGTTGATCTACTGGGATTTTCGGCAGTTCTGTGGGCAAAATGCCCTGTTGATGCCAGAGGTCAGAGGAAAATGGCCAGACTGGTTCAACCTGATAGAAAAGCAACAGTTACTCAAATAACCACTCATTAAAACCGAGGTCTGCAGAAGAGCATCTCTGAATGCACAACACGTTCAACTTTGAGGCGGATGGGCTACAGCAGCAGAAGACCACACCGGGTGCCACTCCTGTCAGCTAAGAACAAGAAACTGAGGCTACGATTCGCACAGGCTCACCAAAATTGGACAATAGAAGATTGGAAAAACGTTGCCTGGTCTGATGTGTCTCGATTCCTGCTGCGACATTTGGATGGTTGGGTCAGAATTTGGCATCAACAACATGAAAGCATGGATCTATCCTGCCTTGTATCAATAGTTCAAGCTGGTGGTGTAATGGTGTGGGGGAATTATTTTTTTCACACTTTGGGCCCATTAGTACCAATTGAGCATTGTGTCAATGCCACAGCCTCCCTGAGTATTGTTACTGACCATGTCCATCTCTTTATGACCACAGTGTTCTCATCTTCTGATGGCTTCTTCTAGCTAGATAATGCGCCTTGTCATAAAGTGTGAATAATCTCAGACTGGTTTCTTGAACATGACAATGAGTTACCTGTAATCAAATGGCCTCCACAGTCACCATACTCAATGCAATAGAGTACCTTTGGGATGTGGTGGAATGGGAGATTCACATCATGGATGTGCAGCCGACAAATCTGAAGCAACTGTGTGATGCTATCAAGTCAATATGGACCAAAACCTCTGAAGAATATTTTCAGTACCTTGTTGAGTCTATGCCACAAAGGATTAAAGCAGTTCTGAAGGCAAAAGGGGGTCCCACCTGGTACTAGTGGGTGCACCTAATATAGTGGGCGGTGAGTGTATATTACAATTTTATTGTTTTTGGCCAACACAAATACATTCATTTACTAACATGAGCAGTGATCAATGCATGCACATCATTAATTAATCATAGTTCAACATTTACTAATGCATTATTAAAATCAAACACTCGCTTGTTAACATCAGTTAATGCACCGTGAGTTAACATGAACTAACATTGAACAACTGTATTTTCATTAACAAACCTGAATAAATACTCCAATAAATGCATTGCAGTTTGTTCATGTCACCAAATACATTAATAAACATTAACTACGTGTCTCATATTGTTATGTTACCATCTTAAAGAGCCCCTATTATACATTAAAAAGGGTCATATTTCGGTTTTATGGGTCTCCAACAACAGGCTGATATGCATGCAAGGACAAAGAAAACACTTTCATGGTCTTATAATATGCGTATATTTTTACCTAATTATCCCAGTGACTCCCATATGAATCATTCAGCGATTCATTTGTTCCCAAACCCCCCCTTAGCAGGAAGCTAATCTGCACTGATTGGACCGATGACAAACCTGTTGCCATTGGTCGACAGCGTTCAGGGCGAGACCGTAAAATGCCCAGCGCAGTTTATCAAGCCCCCTGGTCGCCAACATTGGTATAGGATCGAATCACAGAGTATGCCCGAAACACGCTTCAAAGTAAACTTACTAACACCACAGTAAACAGTACCCGGTTCTCAACAGTGTTATTCAGACACCTCACCCCCGATAGCAGTGCAGTTAAACACCACAAACCAATTAAATCCGTAAACAAAGCAGCACGCTTCACGTTTTCAATGTGGCATTAGACGCGATATGGGAATATAGAGTTAACCTGATACAGTGCAAGCGGTTACAAGTAACTAAACACAATTAAATACATACTTCACAAGCTAGAGAAAACAAGGAGGCAGCTATTTACTTACACGTATGAAATGTGTCAGGGGCCAGGTCTGATTTCATTAATTATCTTTCATTTTGGAGCTTTTCTCCCTTCACAGCTGTAGATCATTTCTATTTGCAACCATTGCTGTGGCATCTCTTGCTGAAATGTTATGTTCTCAGGGCTTACCTGTACTCTGCTTTGCCCAACCAGTGCTGTGCACCAGCCCGTAGTCCAGCATGCCCTTGTTTGACTTGTACCTAATAATTTGTCCTTATTTTGCTCGTGTCCAAATTCTGTGACCATCTTATTCTGTGACCCTAGTAGGCGCTGTTCTCACTATTTGGCTTGAACTCGCTCCCACAGCCTACTCTCAGATTAATGGACTGGAATGAACTGTTCAATACTAGTGTATATATAAAATCCCTTGTATTTCACACAGAAAAATTTAATGTTCTTTAAATGCAAACAGCTTAGTGCCCTTGAGTGCCCAATATGCTCTGTCAA
The DNA here is from genome assembly GCA_903798205.1 of Danio tinwini. Lineage (NCBI taxonomy): Eukaryota > Metazoa > Chordata > Actinopteri > Cypriniformes > Danionidae > Danio > Danio tinwini. The sequence goes on from CAIGQZ010001197.1 coordinate 1,007,544, forward strand.
TCACGTGACAGTATGTACTGTTTGCCTGTCTTGGGAGCAAGTTCAAGCCAAACAGAGAACTGCTGCTGTGTTAGTGGGCAGGGCCGCAGGTTTAAATTTTGTGGGTCTGCGCGCACAACCATTATGTTTCGTATTGACGTCACGCCGAAACGGCTTAAGACTTGTTATCAAGACGATTCATTTAAACCACTATGAGTCTTTTTTTAGATGAATCAATAGTTTTAAAAACTGTCCACTTTCAGATTTAAGCTTTAGCTGGATATTTCACTTCACTTAGAGCTGTGTTACACACTACATGGAAGGTCAATTTCAAAAACCCATAATAGGGGCTCTTTAACCTAAATCACGACAGCTGTTTTAAAGTAGCCTGACAGGGACACGCATTTGAGACACTGATTGAAAACATACAAGCTCGACTCCCAGATTAATGGGACGGTCAGATAGGCAGTCAGTCAGTCAGTCAGACGGGCGCTGCAGACAGACAGCTCCAAATAAATTGGGTGAGAGCAGAGATAAAGCAGCAGACGGCAGACAACAGTTAGTGGGTAATGACAGATATACAAAGAGGTTAAGTTGTTGTTGGGGTGTGTATGTGTGCTTTTACTGTAACCCTCCTCTGTGTTTCAGGTTACTCCTGCAGGCTGGTTTCACATGGCATGTCCCTCATCATCGTTAATGAAGATTCCCTGGATGTGAGTACATATTGTGTTTTTATATATGTGTGTGTGTGTGTGTGTGTGTGTGTGTGTGTGTGGGAGAGAGAGAGAGAGAGAGAGAGAGAGAGGACACTGGGTGTGGATGGGTGAGGAAAGTGTGTGTCCATTTTTTTTGTTCTGGTACAGGTGAAGGTAATTAAGGTGTCTGGTGTCATCATCGAGAACATGATGAAAGGCATGATGGATCGCATGAACACACACATGAACTGAACACACACTCGTTATGACATATAGAAGCACATGAGAAAATGATGAATAGCACAGACAGGCCGTTTTTCAGTTGAACTAACGTTTCTGTGTTGTTTGTGCAGTTGTTTAAGGAGACTTTCAAAGTATGTTTATTCATTCATTCATTTTCCTTCAGCTTAGTCTCTTATTTATCAGGGGTCACCACAGCGGAATGAACCACCAACTATTCCAGCATATGTTTTACACAACGGATGCCCTTCCAGCTGCAACCCAGTACTGGGAAACACAATCTCACATTTACACACACTCATACACTACGGCCCATTTAGTTTATCCAATTCACTTATAATGCATGTCTTTGGACTGTGGGGGGAAGCTAGAGCATCCGGACGAAACCCATGCGAACACGGAGAAAACATGCAAACTCCACACAGAAATGCCAACTGGTCCAGCAAGGAATTAAACCAGCAACCTACTTACTGTGAGGCGACAGTGCTAACCCCTGAGCCACCGTGCCGCCAAAGTATGTTTATTTGATGTTTATGCGTATACAGGTTATACATAATTTTTTGATTTATTTTTAAAGATGTGTCTTGCCCAATGTTGTCCAGTGAAAGATTATTATTATTATTATTATTATTATTATTATTATTATTAAACTAATGTTAATATTAAAGGCTTTGAAAACATATATGGCCTGTTTTCACTGAGTGGTACGGTACAGTTCGGTTTGGAATGCTTTTATGGCGGCTTCCACTGTCAAAAGGTACCTAAAAGCAAACCATACTGTACCACTTTTTGGGGACCCTTTGCAAAGGGTACCTAGCCTAGCAAAAGGGTACCAAAAGGCTGAGCTAGACGTGCAGCTGAACGCTAATGGTTTACAGAGATATGTCACTCGCTCGTGCAAGGAACCGGAACCCGACATGTTTTAAATACACAGCCGAGATATTACACCATAATAATATATACATTTAATAACGAGCCATGGTTGACCCAAGGTCAAACAAACCTTGTCGTCGTCTTGATGAACAGCCTCAAAGCCAAGAAGAAGAGCAGAATCTGCCCTGGGCCCTGTAGTTTTTTACAAGGCTGTCTAAAGCATGAGCGATTTCACGTATTTGAAATAACAATCTTCTTGAGCTAGATAATAATAACGTACGCATGATTATTAAAGTGCTTCTGACATCAGATCCTGTCAGAAACGAACAAATAAAACAAACAAAAACCAAAGGAGCAAATGATTCTTTCAGCAACCCAAAACATGAACAAATTGCTATTATTATCACCTTTTGGACTATTATGAACTCTGAATGACAGAATTACTCTCTAACAGAGGTTACAAAGCAGAAGTTAAATTTGCTATTTACAGAAGTTAAACTATTTTGGCTACCTGAAAAAAGAAGTTCAAGCAGTACTTCACCCAATAAAAAATATATATCTTTTATTTCAGTTTATTATTATTTGTTTTATTTTTCAAGTAATATATTTTAAGTTCAAAACACGATTAAATATAAATGTTTTTGATTAAGAGCTCAACTAAAAAATATATATATTTTTACCAATGTAAAATTTTAAGGCTACTCACTCCGTAATGACCTGGGGCACAGCACTATCGCCAGGTACATCATGGGAAATTGGTTTAGGGTTAGTTTGTGTTATATTAGTTAAAATACATGGGTTGTTTTGTTATACATTTTTATGTGTGTTTATGTTTGAGTTGGTTTCTGTGATTTTAAGCCTAATGTTTAATTTATTTATAAAATATTAACCATCACCATCAACGAGGGCAGTGTGTAAAGGACATACCCCGGTGGTATGGTCCGGTTAGGAGCTGGTCATGTTCTGAGCTCAGAATAAAAAGGGTAACTGACAGTGCTTCCTCTTACCAGTTTATTGCTGACAACCGAGGCACTTAGGGATGTGCGTGTATGGGACAGGAGTGTTCTCTTAGCTCCAAACAATAAAGTTTCACTTAATTTTTTGTCAGTCTGATTGATGTAAGCTGAGATGACTAGAAAAGTTCATTTGATTCAACTAAAATATTTGAGGTAGTAAGGATTTTTTACAGTGTAAAAATGCACTTATGTGTATGTGTAAAATTCTACATATGGCACTTTTATTGTACAAAACAGAAGAAATATTTGAAACAAAGTATTTGGGTCAAAATAATTGTGGTTATTGCACCTCGTTCCCTGAAAACTTGCACATGGAAGGCTCAAGCAGTCTTTTTTGTAACATTTACAAATAGATAATATAGCTGTGAAAATGTTAGTTAAAACACCATTATATGCAATATATATTGCATCACCAAACATGATTGAGCACATGTCCATATGTTGTGCGATAAGTCGATATATTAATTATTGTGACAGCCCTACAAATGTCCTATAGACCATTTTAAGGGGTGTAAACAAAAACACTGATCCTAATGTATTTCCTGCTTTACATTTTTTATTTCTAACGCTTCCGAGAATCAAAAAGAGCCATATATTGATAAATATTGTTATGGTAGCTGTTTTAACATTAAGTTATGATTGAATTGCCTCTTGTTACAGTTATGAAATGGTTTGAAAACAAGCAGGACATGTTCATGGGCCAATGACATGACCCCTGGCAAATTCTGAATTGAAAGTTACTTCTATTCAACCAGCAATTTTTTTCTCCTAAAAAAAAAACAACAAAAAAAAAAAACAAGAGGATGTACAAGAGACATTTTTGTGGAAAAAATATTTCTCAGCTTTTATTTACATTTGAACAAAAACTTTGTCAGAATTTTCCTAGGGTATGAATAATTTTGGGCTTGACTGTACATAAACCCATCATAAGCCATTTGCATATTTTTCCCCAACTATTAGAATTCTAACAATTTACACATATGTTCAAATATATTAGCTGTAACTTCATGTACATATATGGTCATGTTTGGCCTTTTTTTTACCTTATCAATTTCCTTCAAAAGAAAAATAAGTGCATGCATGATCTTGCAGTATGCTTAAAAAAATCAGGTTGCTTGCATTTAGTATGTTAAAAAGGTGAATTATGATAGCCAGCAATTTTACTGTGCCTCTTTAATCTTGTTTTTCTTGTTTTTCAACTCTTCTGTTTTTCTCACAAACTCAAGGTTAATTACTTCCAGGCAAAGATAGTCATAGTAGGAAGCTTGTAAACTTTCAGATCTTTGAGAACGTTCTTCCAGACAGCAGAGCATCACACACGCACATAAAAACACAAACACAGACTGAACCGTGCTCCAGAAAGCAAAGCTCTTGGGAAGTTTTTTTTTTTTTTTTTTCTCCTCTTGTTTAAAATGAAACCTTGATAACGGTTTGTAAAAACACCGTTGGCATATTTCTGGCTTGCTTTGTTTCCAGTTTGTGAAATCAAATCAGTATGTTCAGATGAATGTCTAATTGTTGTTGTTGGAAAGAGACTTTTAGAGGCCATGCTGTATTATGAATATAATTATGGCCAAAGGGCAAAGCTACCCCGTCAGAAGCATTGGATTGCTTATATCAAACTCGCAGATCTATTTTCAGTCGACATGAAAATGAACATTTCAGCCAAGTTTGAATGGTTCCATTAGGCTCAATATAAACCCTTTGGGCGAACAAGATTTTACAATCACAATGAATGGTGATAATAATAATAATAATAATAATAATAATAATAATAATAATAATAAT
>CAIGQZ010001197.1:1036540-1054257 GCA_903798205.1 Danio tinwini
TATATTATATTATATTATATTATATTATATTATATTATATTATATTATAACTGAGGAGGCAGTGAAAATGAATACAAAGAATCTTGATGAACTCTGGGAGTCCTGCAAGAAAGCTTACTTTGCCTTCTTGATGACTTTATTAATAAGTTATTTGAGTCATTGCAGAGATGTATGAATGCAGTCCTCTAAGCTCATGGGAGTTTCCACTGCACCATGACTTTATATTCTATACTGTACAATATTTCTGTTAAGTGACAAGATTTTGTCCAAGCAAAGTCAGACTTTACTGTCTTTAAATAATTAAAAACTAAGGCATGATCATCATTTATTTTAGTATAATAAAAGTAATCTAGAGGCCTTTGTCTTTCATATAAGTCATTTCTGATAGCAAATGATCAACTAAAAGTCAAGTTATTATTTGTTGTTCCTAAAACTTGCATAGGCGACAAGACTTTTGTCAGGCAGTGTACAAACAGTTGAACATATATAATAGGTAATAATCATTTTAAATTCAATTTTATTATCTTTTTATCAATACATTCTTTTAATATTCATCTTTTACAGAAATGTATGTAATCAGCTAGAAATTTTTATCCATATTTGCAGTTTTGAAGGAAGTCATTCAAGTTTGGAAAGACATGAGAGCAAGAAAACCTTTCATTTACTTTTGGACAAACTTCTTTCCTTTAAACAGCATAGCTCTTCCCTTTGGAATGTGTTTTACTTGCATGGCATGAGTACAGATCATTTTAAAAAGAATCATCAAATTAGCCTTGATACACACATACACACACACACATACACACATACACACACACACACACACACACACACACACACACACACACACTCACACGCACAGACAAAGAGCCGCTGACCCCTATCTATAGTGGCTGGTCTTACCAGTTCAAAACTGCATACCAGATACACTGTCATCCGAGAGCTCTCCAAGTGTGTGTGTGTGTGTGTGTGTGTGTTAGACAGAGTGTGAGCTTTACTCACAGGGTCACCGTGCTGTCCGGTGGAGCATTTGTCAGCTGTGCCACACACTAAAACGGCAGCAGGTGCAGAAACATGCGCCCCTTGTCCCTCGAGGACTCGACCTCTAGACGCGTTTTCATTGAAATTTTACGGAAAACTTTTGGGATATTGTCTAAATGAAAAGCTATTGCAAAATGACTGAAAATAACCTGTGTAATGCAAAACTCCTCTTGCAATTAGTAATTTCAAAAATCATGACAAAGTAGGTTTACTAATATTGCAGCAAATGTACTGCTTATTATTTTTCAATAGAAGGAGACATTTGTGTGTCAACAAGTATGGCAAGGCAAATTTGCATGCAGCTATACTTGGGAACAGCCACAAAATAGTTTTTTCTGGGTGCAGTATAGACTCTATAAGCACAGTTTGGCCGTTTTTACAAATAAATTTAAACAGTCACTTTAAAGAATCATCATGTGACTTTTACAATACGTGATTTTTACAATATGTAGGCATTTTTGCAAAATTTACACATTTTCATTAGGTGTATTTTCAATAGTGCCTCTGTTAGCGCCTGTTGTATCAATAGCAAGATAGGCTGTTTCTATAAATAAATGCATAACAATCTCTTTAAAGAGGAATCATGTGACTTACCTGAAAAAGCACTTTATACACACATAAAATGTTTACAATATGGGGTTGTTTTAACAAAATGAAATTTTTTTTTAGATGTATTTACAGTATGATCTCCGTTAGCGCTTGTGCGTCAATAGCATCAGTAGCAGTTTTTACAAATAAATGCACAACAATGTCTTAAATAATTATCATGTGACATTTACCTGAAAAAGCACTTTATGCACGCATAAAATTTTAACAATATCGGGTTATGTGAAATAAAAATTTTTATATGGTGTATTTTCAGGATGATCTCTGTTAGCGCCTGTGCATCAATTTAGTTAAAGAATAATCACGTGACTTTTATCGGATAAAGCACCTTTTACATGCATAAAATGTTAACAATGTGGGGTTGTTTTAGCGAAATGTACATTTTTATTAGGTGTATTTTCAGTAGGATCTTTGTTAGCACCTGCTGCATCAATAGCATCAGTAGCCATTTCTACAAATAAGTGCTTAAGTGTCTTTAAAGAATGATCATGTGACGTTTACCTGAAAAAGCACCTCATACTCGCAATAAAATGTTTACAATATGGGGATATTTTTATAAAATGTAAATTTTTATTAGGTGTATTTTCAGTATGATCTCTGTTAGCGCCTGCTGCATCGATAACATCAGCGGCCATTTCTACAAATAAATGTATAACAATGTCTTTAAATAATGATCATGTGACTTTTATTAAAAAAAGCACCTTTTACGTGCATAAAATGTTTACACGTTTTGTGATATGTGGATGTTTTTGTGAAATGCACAATTTAAAATTTCAGTTAGCACATTTTAAAGGGTAATGAAAATGTGGCTCGTTTGTGTCCTACTGTGTGATGCGATTGTGTGTTTGTGTGTATACTGGTGTATCTGGGCGAAGGTTAAATGTTTAAGTGTCTCTGTATTTGTGGAATGTGATTGTCTTTGCACATCTGTCCATGTGTTTGGGGGAGAGGAGCATTTTGGGGTCTTACTGAGGATTAACTTGCAGCATAGAGGAGCTTTAGAGGTCAGAGTTCAGAAACTGTCTTTGTCTTTATGGTGGGGGAAGGACAGCAAGTGTACGTGTGTGTGTGTGTGACCTCTGATTTGAGTTTGATGTTGTTCGAAAGCATTTTGCTTGAGGGTTTTCCCATTACTCATCTTTGTGTGTGTGTGTGTGTGTGTGTGTGTGTGTGTGTGTGTGTGTGTGTATGCACTTGTTCTCATTGTATTGTTTATCTCCACTTGTGCAGTTTTAACAAATGTACTTGTCTCTTTCTTCCTCAGCTTTGGTTTGCGTTTGTAAACGGTTTCTCTGGTCAGATCCTGTTTGAACGGTGGTGCATTGGCCTGTACAATGTGGTATGTATGTGTGTGTGTGTGTCTTGCTCTTTCTGTATGGTTTTGTTGAACATTTCATGAATTTAAAAACTTTCCAAAAAATCTATTAGTCTGCCTGCTTATAGAAAGCTTTGGCTGCATTAAATGTGTCATTGATAAAGTGGACAATCCCAGAATGCACTGCAGCAAAGTAGTCAAATAATTGTAAAGCTTAACTTACTGTAGGCCTTTCCTGTTTGTCAGCAGATAATAATGTCCACTTAATATTTGTTTTTCTTTTTATGAATGTTAATTATTTTTTAAATTAAATATACAAATATATAAATTTTGTTTTCTGTTGTTTAAAATATAATTTGATTTCATTTTGTTATATTTTTTATATATTTGAAAGTATGTTCTGCTCTTTAAGGCACCTTTAAAAAAATAAAACAACTTAATAACATATAATATATATTAATATATAATATACACTCATCGGCCACTTTATTAGGTACTCCTTACTAGTACCAGGTTGGACCCCCTTTTGCCTTCAGCACTGCCTTAATCCTTCGTGGTATAGATTCAACAAGGTACTGGAAATATTCCTCAGAGATTTTGATCCATATTGAGATGATAGCTTCACGCAGTTGCTGCAGATTTGTCGGCTGCACATCCATGATGTGAATTTTCCGTTCCACCACATTCTAAATGTGCTCTATTGGATTGAGGTCTGGTGACTGTGGAAGCCATTTGAGTACAGTGAACTCATTGTCATGTTCAAGAAACCAGTCTGAGAGGATTCGCGCTTTATAATATGGCGCATTATCCTGCTGGAAGTAGCCATCAGAAGATGAGAACACTGTGGTCATAAAGGGATGGACATGGTCAGCAACAATACTCAGGTAGGCTGTGGCGTTGACACGATGCTCAATTGGTACAAAGTGTTCTTAGCTGACAGGAGTTGCACCCGGTGTGGTCTTCTGCTGCTGTAGCCCATCCGCCTCAAGGTTGGACGTGTTGTGCAGTCAGAGATAATCTTCTGCATACCTCAGTTGTATCGAGTGGTTATTTGAGTTACTGTTGTCTTTCTATCAGCTTGATGTGGTCTGGCCATTCTCCTCTGACCTCTGGCCAAGGCATTTGCGCCCACAGAACCGCCGCTCACTGCATATTTTCTCTTTTTCGGACCATTCTCTGTAAACTCTAGAGATAGTTGTGCATGAAAATCCCAGTAGATCAGCAGTTTCTGAAATACTCAGACCAGCCCGTTTGGCACCAACAACCATGCTATGTTGCTGCCATGTCACTGGCTAATTAGAAATTTGTGTTAACAAGCAGTTGGACAAGTGTACCTAATAAAGTGGCCAGTGAATGTATATTAAACTTACTCATAACACAACTTAATAATAAATTATACAATATAATAATATTATATAATATATTAATTAATTAAATGTTTTATAAATGACTATATACTCTTTTATGTTTTGTGTGCTATTTATTTTGATCGCAACAAACATACATATTATTAACACTTCTACCACACCTTCATAAATGTTTCTGTGTGTTTCAGATCTTCACCGCTCTCCCTCCTTTCACACTCGGGATCTTTGACCGGCCGTGCAGCCAACAGAACATGATACGATTCCCTCAGCTCTACCGCATCACGCAAAACGCAGAAGGTTTTAACACCAAGGTGGTACCACACACAAATGCACAATTCCAATCACTAATGACTCATTCTGACACGATAAACACCCTGAGACTTATAAATCTGTCTGCAGCAAGCGTCAGACTGTTATTACTATCATCACACTTGTCTACATCCTGCGTTATAATTGATTATCACAGTCTGATGTGGTTAGTGTGTTGTTTGACTCGTGACTTATAGCAGATAAACAGGAGTGCAAGAAAAGAAGCTCTGCTGCCATCGGGATAATAATGAGATTCATAAAGCTCAAATAAGACAGTCATTCATTTCCAGCCCCCGATCGGTGTTTGTGTGTGTGTGTTTGTGTGTTTTAGGGGTGATCTGGGGGACGTTGCGCTAGCTGTGCAACTGCAGAGAAACTGTTTGTGTGGGCTGTGTGTGTGTATCTTGGCGTTAGTTTGTCTTGACTGACTCTGCTTTCTGTGCCTCCCTTCCTCTCGCTTTCATTCCCGCTTTCTCTTTTTCCAGGTCTTTTGGGGTCACTGTATAAATGCTCTCATTCACTCCATTATTCTCTTCTGGTTTCCACTTAAAGCCTTGGAGCACGGTAAGCAATCACACACATGTAGTGCACTCGGGTAGGAGTGTTTATCTTTCATCGGCCCTTTTTTGTTTCTTCAGACACTCCTTTCGACAACGGCAACAGTGTGGACTACCTATTCGTGGGGAACATCGTCTACACGGTGAGTTTTCAGCATGGCATTTATTGAGCTGTAGCTCCTGCCAGTGAGGGGTCACACATCATTTCCCTGGTAGTTCGCCGGCCGCCAGTGTTGACACTGTAAACTTGTTAATGTCTCTTTTTGCTGGTGATTCGTGAAAAAAAATCCTTGTAAAAGGAGCCCACAACCAGAAGCAAAAAAAAAAACGACAGGAACTCTCTGAGGAAACTGGTCTGAATGGAAAAGGCAGCTTACCTTTGGTTGCTATGGGTAGTTTATGGCCCGAAAAGAAACAGTTTATATCAAAATATCTTATTTTGTGATTCATCTAAACAGCGATAGTTCTTTGGTGGAGAACTGTCCATTTAAAGGGGACCTGTTGTGCAAAATTACTTGTATAATATCCGCAGAAACACTTTGATTGACATTCTCCCTTTAGACAAATCATCAGCCGAGGCTCGAACCATTGACCTTCTTGCTGTTAGGCGATCCCGCTACCCACTGCGCCACCGTAACGCCTTCGTTGATCATTTAATTGTATATTACTTCTGTGTTCAGCAATTTGTGTTTTTAAGCTCTGTATTGTTTTACCGATGTAAGCTAAACCACAAGGACATTTAATCTAACATCTAGATCACGTTTTTTGTATTGCAAGAAATCACACGGTGGCGCAGTGGGTAGCACGTTCACCTCACAGCAAGAAGGTCGCTGGTTCGAGCCTCGGCTGGGTGAGTTAGTGTTTCTGTGTGGAATTTGCATGTTCTCCTCATGTTCGCGTGGGTTTCCTCCGGGTGCTCTGCTTTCCCCCACAAGTCCAAACACATGTGGTATAAGTGAATTGGGTAGGCTAAATTGTCCGTAGTGTATGTGTGTGAATGAGTGTGTATGAATGGTTCCCAGTGATGGGTTGCAGCTGAAAAAGCATCTGCTGCATAAAACATATGCTGGATAAGTTGGCAGTTCATTCCGCTGTGTTGACCCCGGATTAATAAAGGGACTAAGCCGAAAAGAAAATGAATGATTGAAGAAATCACACCTTTAATCTTCAATTGCTTACCTGAATGGAAATGACTAAAGAACTGACATTTAGTTGTGAAGTTGCATTGACCACATCTATAATTACTGAGAAAGGATAAAGGATTATTAGAACGTTCAGAACCTTGATCCACTCTCACTAACATTTGTCGTTAGGGGCTCATTTAAAAACAATTTGTGGTGGATCTTTACAACAGTGTCGCATAGCAGGATCTGAATTTAAAAAATGCCAATGTCTTCAATTTCTTCATACTATATTTGCAAACTCATCACTTAAAGCCGAATAATGAATAATTCAAGAAATCCATGTATTTGATGGTTTTGGTGATTTTTCGAACCAAAGATTCTTTTTGATCCATATTTTCAAAAAGAGCTGCAGCTTCTTTAATCCATTTTGTGGAGTAACTTCTCTCATAAAATCGTTGACATAATTCCTCACGTTAGGGACAGTGGAGTGTTTCAAAGCCCAGAGATCAGTCGATTTATCAGCGGATCGCTCGTATGTCAGCTTACAGACAAATCAGCTGATCAACATGACTTTAAAACACTCTAGTGTCCCTGTATCTGTGGTTACACTCAGTAAACAGTGGTGAGTTTGGTGAACTGATGACCTTTACAGCCAATCACAGTCATTTCTGTTGAGCACGTGAACACAATGACAAATTAGCGCTGTTTAAGAATGTGGTCCACATCGCCTAAATGTTAGCGGGAAATGAACGTTTTTAAAATTTCAGTGCCGATTAGTATAGAATTTTAGTAGAAGTCCAATGTATCTACCTTTGTTAAAAGTGTTCTTGTAAGAAGTAAATGCAGAGGTTCGCGTGGGTTTCCTGGTTGCTCTGGTTTCCCCCACAGTCCAAAGACATGCGGTACAGGGTAATTGGGTAGGCTAAATTGTTCATAGTGTATGTGTGTGAATGAGTGTGTATGGATGTTTCCCAGAGATGGGTTTGCCTCTGGAAGGGCATCCGCTGGGTAAAACATATGCTGGATAAGTTGGCGGTTCATTACGCTGTGGCGACCTCGGATTAATAAAGAGACTAAGCCGAAAAGAAAATGAATGAATGAATGAACGAATGAACAATAATAATAATAACAACAACAACGACAAATAATAATAATAATAATAACAAATAATAATAAGGATAATAATAATATTAATAAAAAAATAATAACAATAATAACAATAATATTAGAGTGATTTCTGAAGGATCGTGTGACTCAAGACTGGAGTAATGAAGCTGAAAAATCATCTTTAAAATCACCGTAATAAATTATTAAATTTAATTACAAACTACTTTTGAATGGTTATTTTTTAGTGCAATAACATTTCACAATTTTACAATTTGTACTGTATTTTTTGATTAAATAAATGCAACCTTGGTGAAGAGGAGTGTATATATATTTTGTGCAACATTTCAGCTTCTAAATACTAAGCAACAGTTATGTATACAGTTCAAGTAATATCACCACTGTTCCCTCCCCCACTAGCCAATAAGCGAACATTATTTTGCGTGTTGTTGTGTTGTGCTTTTGGCCATCCGTAATAAAAAAGGGGCCATGTCTTTTGTGTGACCCAGACTATTACATACAGTATGCTGGATTCTTTGGTCTTTAAGAGGCGATACCAGACTCTAGCCATTAAAACAGTAATGAATGAGTCCCATGAGGAATGAAGTCTTTGTGTGCTGGTATTTCTTTTCTGTTCCTCGCAGGCTTCTGTCTGCATGTGGGTGCGTACGAGTGATTACTTTATGGGCTAAATGTATAATTGTGTGTTTTTAAAGCTGCATGCGTGGCTAGAGGCGATAGTAAGTCGATGCCTGTGTGAAAGCATCATCTGGTTTTGTGTGTTAGGGCTGTACAAAATGCTTTAGCAGGATGATGAGTGTGTATCATTACTGTTATTATTTATGACTCTCTCTCTCTCTCTCTCTCTCTCTCTTTTGCTGGTGCAGTATGTCGTGGTAACTGTATGTCTGAAAGCCGGTATGGAGACCACAGCATGGACAAGGGTACGTTGGTTCTCATACTCCAACACACACATACACACACATACTGGCTGGCATTTGAGCTCAAAGCAATGAGTGTTTTGGCAGCAGTAATGAAAGTGTTGTCAAAGGCATCACATTTATTAAAAAGGATATGTTATATCTGGTGTAATAGGAAATATTACTGACTACATTTGATATTATATGTCTGATCCTGCAGGGTGTAAAAATGATTCTCTTCAGCCTATTTGTTCAGTTCTGTAAAATGTCACAGTGCTCTTGAATAAAGATACATGTACTTGCTAAGCAAAATGACAGACTTTAAAGTTAAAATATTCTGTTGGTTTTGCATCTCAGGATAATGTAGTCATTTTTATGTTGTAGGTTTTAATATGCTTACTTTTACAACAACAAATATATATTTTAATACTGGGCAAGAAAAATAATCCAGATTCCAAAAGAAATATTAGTTTTCTTATCTCTTTGACAGATATTATTTCTCCATTTGAGCCGAAATATGGCTAATTCTGCTTCATTTTTTTTAGAAAACAAGATGTTTACAGCAATTTTCCATCTCAAGAAATTGACGTTTGATTTGAGATATTCTATGTTGCAAACTTTATAATAAAAACCTTTCAAGTAACCTAGTAGTCTTTCTGTCACTCAAATGTGTAACTTTAAGGCAATGTAGATTGCTTTGTGTAAATGCATCTGGCAAATTCATAAATGTAAATAAGATTCTGAAGATTATTGAAAAAATATATATAATTTTTGATTATATCAAAAATATGTAAAAAAAAAAACTGCCTTTATTCTAGCAGTTATTTCTAGAAATAAAACAAATAAGACTTTCTCCAGAATAAAAAAATATTATCAGACATACTGTGAAAATTTCCTTGCTCTATTAAACATCATTTGGGAAATATTTAAAAAAAGAAAAAAAATTCAAAGGGGGCTAATAATTCTGACTTCAACTGTACATGACGGATACAAAAAAAAAGAAAAGTAAAAAATGAATAGAAATGTCAACAACAATCCATAAATAGTGAATAGAGTCATGCCAGGGAATTCTGGGAAATTCAGTTTATGGTTATTCACCGTATATAGTAAGGAAACTTACTGTTAACCAAAAAACCTTTTATTTTTCATTGTAGCATTTTCACAGATAAAATCAAAATGCAAACTTTATACATATTTCTTGTGATTTTTCTACTCAAGAAAATGTATGTTTGTAATTTTTAAGTTTCGTATAAGAATAAATGTATCAAATGTATAAAATAGCTCATTTAAATATAAATCCAAACATAAGTCAATGGGGTAAGTTATTTTTAATATGATTTTAAACAAACTTGAATTGATTTTTATAAATGTTTTGGAAAAGAATCCTTAAAAATCTTTTATTTTTCTTCTTGAGAAATGTAACCTCTCGGGGGGGTTTGGGATTGTCAGTTTGATCTTGAGAGTCCCTTGCCACAATGATGTAGGCTATCCGATTGTTAAGTGTGATGTCATGCGAAGGGGCTTCCAGGTCCAAGCGCTCTATGAAACTGAATGAGGAGACTCATCAAATGTTAATAATAAACGTTTACAAAGCGATGTAATACTTTCGAAAATCACGATTGCAATATATATGTCCATGCCTAATATCTGATGGCAAGAAAGTGAATTTTTTATAAATTGTTACAATTTTGGTATTTGTGCTGCAGCAAGCCCAGTGATTGATATTTTTGCACTTTTACACATAATAATCTATGATCACATTACACAGTACTGAAAAAAACGTCAAAATAACACATTGTCAATATTTTTTGAGACCCCCAAAATTTCACAAATCATGTTTTCAGGGGAGCCCATGCCTTATTTAGGGGAGCCAATCTCCCCTAGCTCCCCAGTAGTTCGCGCCCTGTGAGAAGCCTTGTTTTCTAAAAAAACTCTAAATTAAGTTTATTCTTAAATCTAGAAAGAATGTATTTTAATTAAATTAAAGGAATAAATCTGTTTACCAAAGGAGTAAGAAACAAGCTTCTTTTAAAAATTTTAATGACATTTTCTCTTTGAATATTCTTTCCCCTTGAACAGATACTTTTTGCTTCTTTTAAACATGTAATTTTTAAAGATCATTCACAATTCAACTCTGAACAGCCTCAAGTCATTTCTCTACTCAACTGAACAGAACAAAATGACTGAATAAGAATTATTATTTCTACAGTTTATTAAATTTATCACAAAGCATTTGTCATATCTGCACTGAAAGGCGAGCACATTAACACATTGCACTGGATATCATAGGTCTAATTCTATAGGACGGTGGAATAAATGTATTCTGAGAAGTGCTTTAGATAGCATTGAACGTGTATATGTCAGGACATTTCTCTGTGTGTTGAGGGGCCGTCGACACTCCCCGTCGGTCCAGCTGTCTTCACAGCAGATCATCTGATGAAATAAAGTGCCTTTGGTATTCACGCAGTGTTTATTACAGCTGAACAAGTCTATATTCAACTGACCATGACCTTCTTGATCTTCTCCTAGTTTTCTTATCTATATTTTCGTGAAATGTTAATCAAATATTAATAGGTATAAATATTGTCATGTGTCAGCAGCATAGTTAGTATTTTAAATGATTATATTCCTGTCATATTAAATAAATAAATAAAAAATGTCATAAAATACAACATCTGAACAATGACTAGGTGTGGTAGCTATAGTAAAATCGCAATAATTGATTCCGGTTTGTTGAATTATTAGAAAAATAATGCACAATCAAGATGTAACTGCATCAACGGACCATTTTCCTTATTATTCCTTGCATATTTTGTTGAACAAAAATAAGATCAGTTTAAAAATTAACCCTATATACATTGTTAAGTAACCACTATATTAAAAAAGTATTTAGATTAATTACAAACCCAAAAACTGACCATGACCTCATTTTCCCTCCTTCTAGTTTTCTCATCTGGCTGTATGGGGCAGCATGGTGCTTTGGATGCTGTTTTTTGCTGTCTATTCTGCGATCTGGCCGACTATTCCTATAGCTCCGGATATGTTGGGCCAGGTGAGTGTAAACACACACAAACACACCTGCTGACGTTTGTGTTTTCTCACTGTGCTCCTGTATTTGACTGCTACCCGGCGCCTCCACTACTTGCTCTCTGGGTGTTCTGTGTCAGATTTATGACCCAGCGTCCCGTTTCACAGTCGCCCTGCACCTGCCACACAGTCACCCGAGCCCCAGGCTTTTACGGCCTACCCTGGAAGTGTTGATTCTTGCTGGTGGGCTGGTTTGTGCTGTGCTGTATACGTGCGTGTATGCGTGTGCATGTGCGACTCCAGAAAGGTTTTTTGACGTGTCCTCGTAGGGTTAAATACACAATGCGTATGTGTTTCATTACATTCTGTTATTCTGTTTCATGTTGTCTGCTGACTAAATAGGCTGCATCCTAACTGAATGGAATTCACTAAGTGCCAAACACTGTTTTTGGCGGCACAGTGAGTAGCGATGTCGCATCACAGCAAGAAGGTCACTGGTTTGAGCCATGGCTGGTCAGTTGGCATTTCCGTGTGGAGTTTGCATGTTCTCCTTGTGTTTGCGTGGGTTTCCTCTGGGTGCTCCGGTTTACCCCACAAGTCCAAAGACATGTGCTAGTTGAATTGGGTAAGCTTAATTGTCCGTAGTGTATGTGTGTATGTCTTGGTCCTCCAGTTTGGGGGTTCAACGTTGGGCTAACAACCCACCACATAAAGATTAGATGTTACAAAACACCAATACGGTGTGGCTAAATATCAGCTTCAATATAAACAGCCCTGGGAGTGAGTAAACGCCCTTTTCAGGTGAGAACTTTGTATGTTATAAACATAACATGTCTAATGTAATGTTCATGTTATATCTGACTAGCATTTTAGCAAGCTAATCACTTAATTATATTTATGAATATTTGTTGTACATTAATAAAATGTGTTTTACATTATTATATACATTATATTTTAATAATTTGAAATTTAAAAATTTTAAATATTTTTAGTATGATATTTAGGTGACACTTCACAGTAAGGTTGTATTAGTTAATGTAAGTGAATGCATTTACTTACATGAATGAACAATACATTTATTATAGTATTTGTTCATGTTAGTTATCATTAGTTAATGAAAATACAGTTTTTCATTGTTAGTTCATGGTAACTCACGATGCATTAACTAATGTTAACAAGCATGAATTTGGATTTTAATAACGAATTTGGATTTTAACAACATTTACTAATTATTTTCATAATTATTAAATGTTGAATTATGATTAATTAATGCTGTAAAAGTAGTTCATTCTTAGTTCATGTTAGTAAATGCATGAACTAGCATTAGCTAATGAAATCCTATTGTACAGTATGACCAACATTTATGTATTTTGTTTGAGATGCTCTCAATTGATTAAAACGGTTCTAATACAAAGTAACAAACTAAAATAATTATAATGAGCAGTTTGCACTAAATAAAACTGTTTGCACTAAAACTAAATATATTTTATTAATATAAAATAACATTTTATTAATGTTACATAATATGTAATATTTCAATTTTATATTTTTGTACATTATACTCTGTATATTAATTGGTTTGTTTAAAAAAAAAGTTTAAGTATATTTTTAAGTACAGTTGCTTACCTATAATTAAAGGGATAGTTCCATCATCGTTTTATTGACTCTCCACTTGTTCCAAATCTCTTTCATCTGTTTTATCTGAGACACAAAAGAAGATATTATGAACTGTTTTGTTCATGTTAACTATTTACTTAGTACATCAGCTTACATAGTTGTTTTCCCCTCCCACAGTTGAAGTCAGAATTATTAGCCCCCCTGTTTGTTCCCTGTTTATTACACCCTTATTTCTGTTTAACTGAGAGAATTTTTTTTCAATTTTTTGAAATTTTTTTTTAGGTTTTATTCAAGACACTAGTATTTAGTTTAAAGTGACATTTAAAAGCTTGGTTAAAAAAACTAGGTTAATTAGGTTAACTAGGCAGGTTAGGGTAATTAGGCAAGTTATTGTTATAATGATGGTTTGTTCTGTAGACTATTGAAAAGATATGTATAGCTGAAAGGGGCTAATATTTTTTACTTTAAAATGTTTTTAAAAAAATTAAAAATACGTTTTTATTCTAGCCGAAATAAAACAAATAAGACTTTCTCCAAAAGAAAAAATATTATCAGACATACTGTGAAAATGTCCTTGCTCTGTTAAACATCATTTGGAAAAAATATAAATAAAAAATCTGATTTCAACTATATATGAAAGTAAATGTTTAGTGTCACCTGCTTGGTTAGTAGTGAACAAATGACAAAACTTTCATTTTTGGCCAAGCTTTCCCTTTGACTTTTCTTTCTTGCTCCATCTATTTTTCAGCAAGCGTGTCACAGTGTTTCCTGATATGCAATGCATATACCTCAGCTGACAGAATAATTAGAAGTGTGCCTCCGGTGCTCGAAACTGCTACCTACATTGGCGTCTTACTAGATTTAAAAACAAAACCAAGCCTCTGCAATGGAAGTGTGGAGCAGTCGGGGGGTGAGATGGAAATCACTGAAACCCTGCGGCCCAATAATTCGATTTGTGTCAGAAATCAGGAATGAGCTCAAGTATCACCACAGCTGCTTTCAGAGAGTGAGTGGGAAATATGGGACATCCTTCGCTCTTCACCCCGCAGCACAGACTTCTCTTTCCTCTCTCTGTTCAAATGCTCACCTCTAGAAGGGGGCATACAGGGAGTGCAGAATTATTAGGTTGTATTTTTGAGTATTAATTTTGAACAACAACCATGTTCTCAATAAACCCAAAAAACTCATTAATATCAAAGCTGAATATTTTTGGAAGTAGTTTTTAGTTTGTTTTTAGTTTTAGCTATTTTAGGAGGATATCTGTGTGTGCAGGTGACTTACTGTGCATAATAATTAGGCAACTTAACAAAAAACAAATATATACCCATTTCAATTATTTTTACCAGTGAAACCAATATAACATCTCAACATTCACAAATATACATTTCTGACATTCAAAAAAAAAAACAAATCAGTGACCAATATAGCCACCTTTCTTTGCAAGGACACTCAAAAGCCTGCCATCCATGGATTCTGTCAGTGTTTTGATCTGTTCACCATCAACATTGCGTGCAGCAGCAACCACAGCCTCCCAGACACTGTTCAGCGAGGTGTACTGTTTTCCCTCCTTGTAAATCTCACATTTGATGATGGACCACAGGTTCTCTATGGGGTTCAGATCAGGTGAACAAGGAGGCCATGTCATTAGTTTTTCTTTTTTAGACCCTTTCTTGCCAGCCACGCTGTGGACAAGAATACGCCTGTACGCCTGTACCACTGCTTGAAGAAGGTGTCTCTTCAGAAACTGGCAGTAGGACTGGGAGTTGAGCTTGACTCCATCCTCAATCCGAAAAGGCCCCACAAGCTTATCTTTGATGATACCAGCCCAAACCAGTACTCCACTTCCACTTTGCTGGCGTCTGAGTCAGACTGGAGCTCTCTGCCCTTTACCGATCCAGCCACGAGCCCATCCATCTGGCCCATCACGACTCACTCTCATTTCATCAGTCCATAAAACCTTAGAAAAATCAGTCTTGAGATATTTCTTGGCCCAGTCTTGACGTTTCAGCTTGTGTGTCTTGTTCAGTGGTGGTCGTTTTTTAGCTTTTCTTACCTTGGCCATGTCTCTGAGTATTACACACCTTGTGCTTTTGGGCACTCCAGTGTTGTTGCAGCTCTGAAATATGGCAAAACTGGTGGCAAATGGCATCTTGGCAGCTGCACGCTTGACTTTTCTCAGTTCATGGGCAGTTATTTTGGTTTGCCTTGGTTTTTCCAAACGCTTCTTGCGACCCTGTTGACTATTTTGAATGAAACGCTTGATTGTTCGATGATCATGCTTCAGAAGCTTCGCAATTTTAAGAGTGCTGCATCCCTCTGCAAGATATCTCACTATTTTTGACTTTTCAGAGCCTGTCAAGTCCTTCTTTTGACCCATTTTGCCAAAGGAAAGGAAGTTGCCTAATAATTATGCACACCTGATATAGGGTGTTGATGTCATTAGATCACACCCCTTCTCATTACAGAGATGCACATCACCTAATATGCTTAATTGGTAGTAGGCTTTTGAGCCTATACAGCTTGGAGTAAGACAACATGCATAAAGAGGATGATGTGGTCAAAATACTTATTTGCCGAATAATTCTGCACTCCCTGTATTATACCCTTTTTCAAAAGATATATAAAGTCAACATATGGTGTCCCCAGAATGTTTCTGTGAAGTTTCACCTCAAAAAAACCCTCCTGATCATATAATATAGCTTGTAAATTTTGCCGGTATTTGGGAGTGAGCAAAAACGAGCCGTTTTTGTGCATGTCCGTTTAAATGCAAATGCGCTGCTGCTTTCCAGAAGAGGGAGGAGCCTTTACATGTTATTCTGACACTCCAGAAACAACAAAACGAGTAAATCCAACACAAACAAAATGTAAGGAATGACCAGTAATGAATTAAAGCCTTACATGTTCAAAACAGACATTTATGAAGAGGAAGAGGGTACAACTTCTAGATGCACCAGGATATTTTCTGAACGGTTAGTGGATACATGATTGTAGTTGATTTGGCCTTTGCAAATAAATTTTACACTATTAGTACAATTATCTTATCTTTCCAGAAAACGTAAAAAGTGACTATAGAGTGCATGATAAATGTGTGTTTATGATTCATGGCAAGTGTTTTCAAGATAAATTATTCAACCTAGCTCAGGTCTCTGTGAATGCAGTCAGAGACATGGCTAACTTTAGCTACATACAGCATGTTAACACACACATTCACAAAGGACAATTGGGTGGCATTTACACCTGTGGGTTTTGTTTTTAAGTGGCATTTTAGAATGAAAACACTCTTCGCCTTCATATACAGCTTAATTGCTGGAACACACCAAGCGGATGGTTGTCCGTTGGATTTTGTTGGTCAGCCTTTATCCGGGTAGTTGGTTTGTTGTTTGTTTGTATGTTTGTTGTCAGGTTAACATCAAATCTTGTTGGCCAAGTTCAGCATGCCGAATCAGCGTTGGGTCATCGGCTGAATAGAGCAATCTGATTGGTTATTCAGCAACAAATCAAGAGTGTGAGTGTGACATAGGGAAGTGAGGTAGCAAGTAAACACATCGAGTCAAGAAGAAATACAAAGAGGCCAGCTGTAATTTCGCTACATTTTTTTAAATATTTGCAAACGATATTGATTATTAGATTATCAGACATATTTGCAGGAGTGAATCCCTCCGTGGTGAGTCATAATTACTGTAATAATGGTACTAAACTCTCGTTTTTCTCATTTCACACTCTCGTTTTAGTTGGTGTTCGTCCGTTTGGTGTGTTCACACAAAGTTTTTTTGATCCAGATGGAACCAAATGCGAGTCGACACAAGACAACAACAGTAGGGTTTCATCTGTGCTAGTTGTTTAGTATCAGCTTGGTACTTACCGGCCCTAAAACACACGATATGTGACTATTCACACTCACTGGGTATGAGCATTTTTTTGCCAGCATCCCTACTTGCAATCAACTGGTTGTGTAATTGTCTTATGAGAGGGGCTTGATGAATCAGGAAATGATACAAAATAGTCCAGAAAACCAGTCAGAGAGCAATTGTGGATGTCTGTATCTACAATTTCATTTTAGCTCATTTATAGTGAAAACAGCATTTTTCTAATTAAAGGGGCTTCGTTTTCATGGGTCAAAGATTCTAGAGTAGTGTAGTGTACGACAGGCGTAATCTTAACAAAACTTAAAACTAGAGTAAATGACACATTAGAAATGTTGTGAAGTGACATACTTGTTTTGGATGTGAAGTTAGAGCACAAAGCCTTGGTAATAACACATGATAATATATTATTATAAGACCTCCTTCCTACATCACGAGAGAGCAATATCTGAAAGGCACGTCTTTTCAAATGCTTGCAGAATTAGGCTTCCCACAGCAACGTAACTGGGTTTGTCTCTTTTCATGTTCTCTGGATTGGTAGAATCACCTGGGATCCAGTCATAGCACTTAAACATAGAAAGTCTGATTTTCACAATGCGTCTTTAATCTCTCCATCTCTTCATGTAGGCCGGCTGGGAGCAATAGCTCTGCATGTTTTTCCAGCAAGTGTATTTTTGTGCGTCTGCTCGTCTGAGAATTTGCTAGGGTTGGCCTGGGTCGTGGGGTGTGCGCACATGCAGCTGTCGAGCGGGGATGCTGGTTAATGGTTTTGGGAGTCTTATTAGATTCCGTCGGGAACATCAGCTGTGGAGGCTCCTCAGAAGAGAATCACTTGAGTGCACAGCATGAAGTTTCTCCAGTCTGCTG